>JAHBCN010009636.1:0-34512 GCA_019359885.1 Listronotus oregonensis
CAGGCACCGATTGTCATCGGTCACAGAAAGGGAAAATTTTCCCAAAAAGGGTTTTGCAGCGAATTCTTAAAAAAGATTTGCATCTGGATACCTTTTAAAATCTTGTGTTTATGCCAAAAAACTAGCCAACATTCCTGACTTGAAGAGTGAAATTTTACGAGTCATTGAAGGAATTCGTCTACAATTATATGAAAATGTTATCAATAATTTCGTCAAAAGAGCAACGGCATGGCCTGCCAGCAAAGCCGCAGTGGACATTTGTCGGATATTGTCTTTCACACTTAATCGTGATATGTATTCTTTCTAATCCTGGTAAAGTTTTAATATATTTCAAAAAATTAATGTGTTTTGTTAACAAATAAAAATGTGCGTTTATTTTGGGACACCCTTTATAATATACGGGCTAAGAGAACCTACTGGGCAAGAAGAATCAGCAAAATAAATAATTACTTTAAAACAATTGAATATTTGGCAACATCGGATTAAGTCAGTCTACTTCCCTCCTATAATCGTGCCGGTCGTTTTGTCATATTTTATGCTTTAACGAGAAATTATTAGAGTGTTTTACTTTCTGTATGTGCCGAATAGTACATATAGAGGATTCAGGGAGAGCCCGACAAGAGCCATCTACATTATCAGACTTTTTTTTGGTTTAAGAGGATAAAAAAAAACAACTAAGGTAAGACATAACCTCACTTATTAGCATAAGTTGTTACGTTTACTCCGCAATAATTTAATCACTGTGAAACTATTTGTTTTGGGCAAGAGGAGCCGGGAAAAAGGAGCTATGATTCCTCTTGCCCTAACAGCATTTTAAATAAGTTTTCCATTTTTTTGTTTCAGATGGTCTATCGTTACAAGAAAAAAACTCAACGGGGAAATTCCTGGTCTGAAGAGGTCATGGCAAACGCAATTTGAGAGTGTCAGAAAAAAAGAACTTTCAATTCACAAAGCCGCTGAAAGATTCAATATCAAGTATTCTACGCTCCAGAAACACGTTAAAAAGAATACTCAAAGAAAGTTTTAGGAAGGTTTAAGGCGGTGTTTACAGAAGAACAGGAAAACGAGTTTGTACAACATATTACGAACTGGAGGGGGTTTTTTTTATGGCCCACAACGTGATTTATGTGAACTTGCGTATCAATATGCTAAACAAAATAAAATTACACATCCATTTAAAAATCAGATTGCCGGCGAGCAGTGGTATGCTAATTTTATGAAGAGACATCCCAATTTAAGTTTGAGGCAACCAGAACCTACTTATTGAAGGGCTGGGGGTTTTAATAGCCCCCAAGTTGAATTTTTTTTTTAAAAAATCTTAAAACGGTTACCGAGAAACATAATATTACACTCGACAACATATACAACGTAGATGAGCCCGGGTTTAACAAAATCAGCAAAAAACCCCTTTTGTGGTGGGTAAAAAGCAAGAGGGTTGCGTCTCCTCAGCAGAAAGAGAAACGTTGATAACTGCTTTTTTTTGTTGCTCTGCTACAGGAAAATGTATTCCCCCCATATTTATTTTTCCGCGTAAAAAGAAGAATCCTCGTTATCTTAATGGAACTCCTCCAGGGGCCTTAGATTTGGTGACAGACAATGGTTGGATTAGTTCTGAGACTTTCCTTAAATGGATGGAGTTTTTCGTAGCAAGTGTGCGACCGACTAAAGATCACAAATGTTTATTAATTATGGATAACCATTCTACCCACAGATAAATTTAGGTTTTGGATTATGCATCCAAAAATAACGTTGTCATATTAACTGTTCCGCCTCACACGACTCATAAAAAAATTTTTTTTTTAAAAAAAAAAAAAAACCCCGGGGGGGGAAAAATTTTAAAAAAAAAACCCCCCAAAAAAAAAAATTTTTTAAAAAAAAATTTTTTTTTTTTTTAAAAAAAAAAAAAAAAAAAAAAAAAATTTTTTTTTAAAAAAAAAAAAAAAAAAAAACCCAAAAAAATTTTTTTTTTTTTTGGGGGGGGGAAAAAAATTTTTTTTAAAAATTTTTTTTTTAAAAAAAAAAAAACCCCCCAAAAAATTTTTTCCCCCCAAAATTTTTTTTTTAAAAAAAAAGGGGAAAAAAAAAAAAAAAAAGGGGGAAAAAAAAAAAAAAAAAAAATTTTTTAAAAAAAAAAAAAAAAAACCAAAAATTTTTTTTTTCCCCCAAAAAAAAAAAATTTTTTTTAAAAATTTTTTTTTCCCCCCTTTTTTGGGGGGAAAAAAAATTTTTTTAAAAAAAAAAGGGTTTTTTTTTTTTGGGTTTAAAAAAATTTTTTTTTTTTAAAAAAAAAAAAAAAATTTTTTTTTAAAAAAAAAAAAAAAAAAAAAAAAAAACCCCGGGGAAAAAAAAATTTTTTTTAAAAAATTTTTAAAAAAAACCCCCCTTTTTTTTTTTAAAAAAAAAAAGGGTTTTTTTAAAAAAAAAATTTTTTTTTAAAAAAAAAAAAAAAATTTTTTTTCCCCCCCCCCCCCCCCAAAAAAAAATTTTTTTTTTTTTGGGGTTTTTAAAAAAAAAAAAAATTTTTTTTTTTTTTTTTTTAAAAAAATTTTAAAAAAAAAAAAAAATTTTTTTTTTTTAAAAAAAAATTTTTTTTTTTTTTTTTAAAAAATTTTAAATTTTTTTTTTAAAAAAAAAAATTTTTTTAAAAAAGGTTTTTTTAAAAAAAAAAAAAAAAACCCCGGGAATTTTTAAAAAAATTTTTTTTTTAAAAAAAAAATTTTTTTTTTTTTAAAAAAGGGGTTTTAAAATTTTTTTTTTAAAAGGGGAAAAAAAAATGTTTTTTTAAAAAAATTAATTTTTTTTTTTTTTTTGGGGGGTTTTTTTTTTTTTTTTTAAAAAAAAATTTAAAAAAAATTTTTTTTAAAAAAAGGAATTTTTTTTTAAAACCCAAAAATTTTTTTAAATTTTTTTTTAAAAAAAACCCCCCAAAAAAAAAAAAAAAAAAAAACCAAAGGGGGGTTTTTTTTTTTTTTTTAAATTTTTTTTTTAAAAAAAATTTTTTTTTTTTAAAAAGGGGGTTTTTTTTTTTAAAAAAAAAAATTTTTAAAAAAAAATTTTTAAAATTAAAAAAAAATTTTTTTAAAAAATTAATTTTTAAAAAAAAAAAAAAAAAAAAAAAATTTTTTTTTTGTTTTTTTTTTTTAAAAAAATTTTTTTTTTAAAATTTTTTTTTTAAAATTTTTTTTTTTTAAATTTAAAAAAAAAATTTTAAAAAAAAAAATTTTTTTTTGGTTTTAAATTTTTTTAAAATTTTCCCCCTTTTTTTAAAATTTCTTTTTTATAAACAAAACGTATTTTAAACAAAAAAAAAGTTGTCATATAACGTAACCTAAGTAATAATACCTAGTTAATTATTAAATATTTTCAAGTACAGCAAAAGGTGTTTAATAAATCCACTTAAATGAGGTTCGAAATCTACGGAAAATAGTTTAATGCCTATTGATACTAGCCAGCAAGATGTGGGTGTAGGAAATTTGGTATTAAATATATTTTTCTTGTAAAAAATTCTTAGAAGTAAATTGCAAAAACTCAAGTTATCTTGAAATATCTGAGAAGGAGGCAAATAAAGATTTTTTTTGAAAGTAACTTTAATAATTTTTAAATAATATTCTGATATAAAGGAAAATTCGGCGAACATTGATAAAAAAAAAACTGTAATATTAAAAATATTATACTGTTGTCAAATTGTAATAAAAATACTTTCAGCCAGACTTAAAGGTTTTACTGTCAGCTTTCTTTTTTTGTAAAGAAATGTCTTTTCGTCTTTAAATTGCATTTTTTTTATTATTTCGTTTTTTGTATTTAGTTTAGAACAAATTTACCCATCTTGCAGTAACGTAAGCCTAAATTTTCAATTTATTAGCACTTTTGATTTTTTTTAATATTTCAGCATTAAAAAACTCCATTTATTCATACAATTGCTCTTACAAATACTTATTTAAAGTTAGAGTCAATAGCCTAATGGAAAAAAATATTATTAGAAACAAGGATTGCTGATTTGGATGGCCCTTAACATCGCCAAACGTCCCTCAGTCTCTGGCAGTACTTAGATGCAGAATTAAAAGGATTTAAATCAGATAATTTAAATCACAATTTAAATTATCTGAATTTTTTAAATAAAGTTATGAATGAAATTAAAAATTTTGAAATGTAATATTTAAAGCAAAAAAAAAAATCAAATTATAAGCAACAGTTTATTTTCAAAATTTTTTAACATTAACAATGAACTTCCTTATTCCTTTTATAGCTACCAGAGTAGAAAAAACACATTAAAAATACCGTTTTTTTTTTAATGGCAGAAAAGCCACTTTAAAAGAAAAAACTTAAACCATTGGAATTATTATATGATAACTACGGCTCAGTTGCCTGGGGGGCAAGGGTCACGCAGACCGTAGCAACCAGACAACTTCAAAGCGTGCAAAGGCTAGCATGCGTATGCATCACGGGAGCTATGTGAACAACCCCAACCGCAGCCCTGGAAGTGCTGCTAAACCTGCCCGCCACTCCACATTTACATACAGGGAAAAGTAAAGGCGGTACTCTATAGACTCAAACGAGGTCAAATTCCAATTATAGGACATCAAAGGATCTCAAGATGGGAAATAGATGGGAACCAAGAGGTCAGCTCATTGTTTGAGATGCCCTCGGACAGGTCAACCCCTTATTTCATCTTCAACAGACACTTTCGGATTGTCATACCAGATAGGGAGGACTGGAAAAAAGGCCCTCCAATCAAAGCCGATCATATCTGGTATACAGATGGCTCCAACATCAACAAGGTAGTAGGAGCTGGCATCTATGGAGACAAGCCTAGAGAAAAGATAACCTTGAGTCTTGATCAGCACGCCAGTTTTCCAAGCGGAAATCGCAGCAATAATGCTTTGTGCCGTGCTGATTAAAGAAAAAGGGAGTAAAGGAAAAAACATCGTCATTTACTTAGACTGCCAAGCGGCCCTGAAGGCCATCAGTTCTCCAAAAGTTAATTCCAAACTAGTGGGGAACTGTATACAGGACCCTGGATAAAGTCGGCTTGGCAAACAAACTTACTAGCCTGGGTACCAGGCCACGGGGCCCCCCAGGGTAACGAAGGGCCGACGACCTAGCCAAAAGAGGACCAGCCATGGAAATGATAGGCCCTGAGCCATTCTGTGGAATCTCGGCAGGCCTCCTTAAAGCATCTATAAAGAGCTGGGTAGACAGAGAGTTTCAAAGCTGGTGGTTACAAACACCAGGACAACGACAGGCAAAAGCAGTTCATTAAGCCTGCTCGGCCAAGTTTACCTCGGACCTACTGAGCCACAGTCGTAAAGTCGTAAGGATAACGGTAGGTCAACTTACAGGACATTGCAAACTCAACAAGCACCTGGAAAGAATAGGCCTGGTGGAGGATAGCCTGTGTAGGTTCTGCCAGGAGGCTGAAGAAACAGCCGTACATGTGTGGTGCCACTGTGAAACACTATGTAGGCTTAGGTTTACTAGGCTAGGCTCCGCTCAAATAATCTAATCTAATCTCTAATTATATTTAACTAACTGTAGTATTTAAACAGAAAATTTCTAAACTGGAATACACCATACCGAATGTTGAAAATATTCTTTCAACTGATGCCGCAAAAGCAGAAGAAAAAAACAATGGTTTTTTGCGATTTTGCTGGGTGAGTTAGATAGATAGTTAAACTCCAAGAGGAATGGATCTCTTTATTAGATCTGATCAATGCACAAACGAGTTACTGAGTGTAAATCAAGAGTATTTAATATATTGTTTAACTTAATTTTGCTAGGTCTGCAAAACCAAAAATAGCGGTGATGTCGAACCTCATAGCTCAGAGTACTTAATAGTATCTTTTCTTGTTAAAATATAAACCTAGGAACAAAATATGTTAAAGTAATATTTTGTTAATTTTTTATTCAGTCCCTTAAGGATTATATAAAACAAAAGTACTAGATATTGGGTTTTTAGATATTTAACACATGAACGGAAACATGAACCTATTGAAATTCACAGCACATTTTAAACTACGCCAAAGTGTCACCGCTTACGTTATACAAATAACTACCATCTCTGAACTATCCTTATTAACGTTTGGTTAATGTCATTCAGAAGGGACCTACAGTTTAAGGTGTGTTCCGAAGCACACTCAACGGCACACTATGTTTACTGGCGGACACCCATCCAATCACTAACCGTGGTTGGCATTACTTTACTTCGCTGATCCCACGGGAACCCAATTTCAATTTCCAATTTTACAATGCTTTATTAATTACTAAATATATTACACTGAAGTTTTTTTATCCCAACTTTGGCAATAATAAAAATAAGGATGAAAATACTTTAGTGTGCAAGACACACTCGTGGCGACGCTACCGCTTGACACATTTCCCATCATGCATTGCAGGATTGGAATATCTACTTATATATATTATCTTAGAGCCCGGTGGTAGCTGCAGGTTGTTTGAGTTTTTCAGGTTCAGCTTTTACCGGTTGTGACCTTTCAGAAGCTATTAAATTATCTTATTATCAGGAGGTTTAATGAAAGCTTTATTTTGATGAGTTTTTTGTATAGATTTATTTTAACGTGTCAACAGGAAAAAGATTCGCAAAAAACCAACTGGATTTGCCACGGGAATCGGTGTTATGACGCGGCAAAGGCCGTTGGAATATATATGCCTGATGAACAATTTTACTTTTCATGTGCCCATTAAAATAGTTTCTGTTTTTAAGAACAGTAAATGCGCTAATAACAGAACGGCTTGCTAAAAGTTACCAAACAAATCTTTTTAAAGCTTGTCTTTCGGCTGCCCATGCGTCAAGACTCCGCTACCCGGCACCCACGGAACCTAGTACTTGGGCTCAATATAAGCTTTCGGGGGCCGTAACAAAAATTAAAAATTCTCCCATTATTCATGATTATATTTGGCCAAAAAACGAAGAGCGGATAGGTAATGTCACAGCCCTACTTACTACAAGCCGTGAACAACCACTTGGCAACGCCGCAACCGGAAAAAGAGATTCAGATCGTTTCCCTCGGGGCGCGATGAGCGTAATCCGGGTATCGAGGCGCGTATTTTTAAATTCATTTAAGGCTCAATTCAAAGATGGTAAATAGTATTGATATTTCCATTAAAATAATTAAATCAGTATAATAATTGAAAAAATAAATATATTTATATAATATTTAAACTCTAAAACAAATTAATTTATTTGCATTAGGTCAAGGCATTAAAGAACATGATGCTGTTGTAAAAGGAAACAAATTAATTTAACATTTGGTTAGTAATTGTATAGTTTTTTTTTTGTTTATTTATTTATTAAATGTGTCGTTCCCTTTTTTGTTTTTTGACTCAGCCTTTTCGATTTTTCTGTGGCATTTTTTTTTTTTTTTTTAACAAATTATTTAAAAGAATGTTTGAAAATATAAACATCATAATGAACATATTTTTGTTCTTTTTTCCCAAATACATTGCGAGCAAAATCTTAAACCTTATTTGTCATTTTTAAATTAGTTAAAATCCACGGGATAGCTTTTTGATTTTCCATTTTAGGAAGTCACTCTCAGTATCAGGGTCATTAATAATTTTCTCAAAAATCGCGACATATGGAACAGAACGTCTTTAACAATTTCTGTAGGAACCTTTAAACCGCCACGTTGTAGACAATCAAAGTATTCGTCGTCAATTAGGTTTCCCTTCTTTCAACAAGAAAAAAAAACACAGATGTTAATTACATTTTTTTACAATTTTGTGGGCAGCATAACCGGCTATATAAATTTGTACCGATTTGTCAATTTCATATTCATTTAGGTATTCAGTTTCAAGTAAAAACAAAAATTTTTCAGTGTAATTATTTTGAGGTATTGCCAATCAAGATCATTTTCCTGGATCAGCTTCTTGTTTTTTAATCTCAGCTAAGAGAAATTACCATCAGCAGCGCTTCTAAATATATGTTTGAGTCTAATTTTTTTCTCAGCATTTAAAATATCATCAAAGCTAACATTGTAATTACAACCTCCGAGAAGTCTGTATTTACCAAATCTTTTTTCTAACTTTTCAGTAGTAAATTTACCTGGTAAAATATACGACAAATCAAATTTTAAAAGAATAGTCAATTTTTTTTTGTAAAACGGGGGTACTATAAAAAGTCAGAATAGGTGTCTTTGTAAGGCGACCATTATTGTTTTCAAGTTTATGCCAAGCTTTCAGCAGGACTTTTTCGGGAAACAGGGACTGTTTTGGGTAATTGGTAAATTTGGAAAAATATAAGGCTTTTTTTTAACTTTAGTCTAGTTTTGGTAGGCCTTTTGCATTGACCCATCTGGCAAGCGATAATCATCCTCTCTAATAATGTCACTTTCTACAAAATGCTTAGCGCAAACCACAGAAAAATTTTGAGGGTGACCATGACTGTCTAGGAATATTCCTAAGCCAATGGGCTTTAAGGTTTTCGTCCTTTAAATTTAAAACAGATACAGCTGGTTCTCCTGCATCGAAAGTTTTTAATTGGATTTGCCCCGGGGACACAACAAGGACTTGGGGGGGAAAATAATAATAATAACAGTAACTAAATAGTATCTAATTAAAACGGACCAATACCTATGCAACGCAATAACAAAAAAACAAAACGAACGACAAAATTCCAAAATTATACCTATCTTTTGGTAATTTCAATGCTAATATTTGTTACTGTTTTTAAAAAATAACTAAAAAATACCTTAAAATTAAAAAACACGACTCATTAAAACACACTTTCAATTTTAATTATTTTTAAAAATCACCACCACCAAAAGCAAGTTCATTTCCGCCATTTACTTTAAGTACTTTATAACACCGGCACTTTCACCCGGATATTTTTGTTTTTACGCAATGTCTGCGGAAAAAAACTTCCCGGTCACTCAAAATTTCACACAGTAAGACCTTTTACAGGTTTAGTCTTTATCTTAACAATATTTTCTTTCAAAAAATTGATTTATTCACAATAACCTTAGAAAAACAGGTCATTTTAACGTAAATCATATGACTAAACGTGTGTCCTTTTGATCTCAAGGCATAGTTGCCAATTTCCTTTTCACGGCAGGAAGTAGGGCTTTGGTAATGTATATCATAGAAAGATATTCATCGTTTATTCATTTTTATCCGTAAAATTCGGCCATAAATAGTGTCTATCACTGTCAGCTCTGATTAGGTTTTCATCGATATATCATTATATACCACATTTGCAGCAAAAAATAAAGCTTTATTCTGTTGTTTGAGATTAAATAGTTCTGGTTGATCGACACATGATTTTTAATTCAGATAACCGTGTAAATTAATAGCTTAAAATGTACATTTTCTTCAATATCATATTTAATAGTATTGAATTTATTTTAAGTTTGGGGTTGGGGGGATTATCGGCTAGATGGAAAAAAGAAGTTAAATAATTGTAACTTATATATGTAAGGCTGGTACAGTGGCGTAGCGTGCTCCTTCTGTTTTAATTACATGATTTTCTTATCGTCGACATTATTATTATCTTTAAAATCTGACTTCATCCAATTTATCTATAAAATAGGTTGCTTGGGTAAAAAAAATCAAATTTTTTTATTTGTCTTTGTTGACAAGTAACGTGAAATAATCGCGAATTCTTGTTCGATGGAAAGTGATCAAGGAAATGAATTTTTCCCGGTGAAAATCGAAGAAGCTGCCAATAAAGCTAATTTTAAATTAGTGCCTAGTAAGTCAAAGCAACAATACGAATTTACATACGATCGTTTTTTTAAATGGTGTGATCAGAAAAATGTTAGTGGCAAGAATTCCAGTGAAAAAATGCTCCTTGCCTACTTTAAAGAAAAGTCCGAAATACGAAAATCCTCTACGCTCTGGTCAAATTACTTCAATTTAAAGGCGATAAAGAACATAAATAATCAGGACATAAGCAGATTTTTACAAGCAAGTGGCCTTTTTAAAGCGAAAGTGTGAAGGATATTGACCGAAAAAGTCTAAAATATTGAAAAGAGAACAAATCAACAGCAGAAGCTCCGGATAAAATATATATCTTATGCAAAAAGTAGCCGCAATTTTCGGTGGTATTAGGAGCCTGTCGTCGAAAAGAATTGTGTAATTCGACATTACATAACATCGAAGATTTGGGAATTTCACTAACTGTGCATATACCAGACACAAAAGCTAATGTGCAACGAACCTTTGTAATTTGTGGTACATTGTATATAAATTATTATAAAAAGTACATAGCCCTTCGTTCAGTGAATATTAATGATTTAAGAGTTTTTATAAGATGCTTAAAGAATAAATGTGCCATAACTCCAGTTGGAATCAACACATTTGGTAAAATGCCTGCCCAAATGGCTTAATTGCTAAATTTGCCTGATTCCCATCTTTTCACTGAACATTGCTTCCGACGGTCCTCAGCTAGTTTGTTGGCGGATTCTGCTTCTAATCTTACTATAATTGAGAGACCCGGTTAATGGAAGTCCAGCACAGTAGCAGAGGGTTATATAGAAGACTTGCTACAAGATAAAAAGAAAATTGCTGATCCAATCTTGTCCAAAACTTTGGTGGAAGTCATTGCTTTCTGCCCGGGTACATATATTACCAAAGTAAATTGTGTAACAACCACCAATGAGATTGGCCATGGAGTTTCTTATTCTAATGGTATTTGCAGTAATTGTACTTTTAATTGAAAAAATAATTTATTTTGATCTAAGTATTACTTTTCTGTAATTTCTTATCTGTGTTAGAAGTAAACCACTTTTAGCACCAGTGTCATAAAATGACATTTTAGGCACTGACATCATGCATTAAAAATCAAACTTTTACTCACGTTTGTAGAAATAAATATTTGTTTAATTTTTCAATTTTTAAAGTGCGTTTTCTTTTAGTTAAATGATATTTTATATTTGCTTTTGTAAAAATATATTTTAAAATTTTTTTTTTTTTTTATAAATTTTCATAAAAAGATAAATCAAATTATGGGGTTCTTATTTATAGCGTTATGTGATAGCAAAGGGTTTTTAAATAATTTGCATTTTTTATTTGTACATAACGCATTTAAATGTAGCTGTCTCGGTAGTTTAAAAAAAATATTATATGGCACTATGAAAAGTTCATTAAAAACTAAAAATTATAATCCGTATGTGTTCCACCAAACTATTATATTTTCTAACGAAATAATTTTTTTTTGGACTGTATGAAAACCACGAACAAATTTGTATTTTTTTTTAAAGTAACGTTTTAATTATAGTCCGGGCAAAATCTGTTCTGGTATGGACAATTTGAGATGGCAAATAGATTTTTGTGAAAATGTATCCGGGGAGACTTAACGAACAATATTTTTGATTCCCTCCTGGTGGAAGAATGGTACCTATGACGCAAAAGATCGAAAATGTAAAGTTTTCCTAAAAAAATCAGTAAAAATGTTTAAAAAAATTGTTGCTGTTATTTAGCCATAAATACCAAGACCTGAAGAAATAGACGACGTCTTTTTCTCGATTTTTTTGAATTTTTATGTTTACACTTATGCCCTTCATACCCGGGAAAGAAAAACTTTTTAATGTCTTAAAGTACCACAATAAATTTGGGATCAATCGATAGAGTAGTACACAATAATTTGTTAATTTAAATTTTGTCAATTTTTTTATTTTCCACGTTCCGAAAAAGTCGTTCAAATAAAGAACTGATCTTTTTTGCATACTAGAGTACTTAAGTTTTCAAATCGAGTCGGAATTTTTAAAATCGGTTAATGGGCTGAGGCTAGAGATTTTTTTAAATTGTTTATTTATTTTTCTTATAAATAAATTGAATAACTCCGAGACTTTAAAAAACATAATAATAATTTGTAGAATAAAAGTACTCGGAGAGACGACTAGAACGTTGCATTTGGTAGCTTAGTTACTTAAACATAACCGGTTAAAGATAACTGCAGTTCAACAATAAACGGTGCTCATTTTTACACCAATGGCTTCGTTTTGCCAAGTACTTCTTCGGCAATCTTTTTAATATTATTTCGTAAATAAAATCATGGATAAAGCAAGGAAAAAAAGATGTTAAAAAACCATACAATTTCTTAAAAGCAGTGGTGGGGGTAGCCTCGCTGAAAATCTGATTGAGATTAAATTAGAGACGCACTTAAAAAATATCGATATCAGATCTCAGCTGTTTATGAATCAATTTCGATAATTTTTTTTAAGTCGGGGTCCCTTAAGCTAGACACTCCAAATATTGCAAAGAAAAAGTTTAATTATGCATACAATTTGTTATAAATAAAAGTCACTGTATACAACACTTTGACAAACATTTTTAAATTGCTCCAGATAATGAAAAATTGTGATTTAGAATTACACAGGTTTGTGCATTTTTACCCTCCAATATGAATCTGTTATAAACAATGCTAAAATTATTTAAACAATAATTATCTATACAAATTTGTATTCAATAAATATAAAAGTTATATTATCAACTCAAAATAGTTTATTTACATTTGCACTAGTGCGGTAAAGTGATAGTTACCGCACTGGTGCGCTAAAGTGGTAGTTACCGCACTAAATTAGCGCATGTTCTCTACTTACCGTACGGTTGCAGAAAAACAATTTTTGTTGGATCGCTTTAAATTTATAATTTAAACTCATATTAAATAATAATAAAATAACTTTAATCTAATTAAGTGCAAAACGTTAGTCTGAAACACATAGATTACTTACCAACAACACCGCCTTATATGTACGATCATCCACCCATCCTAGCACTATATCAGCCCCTTCCATTCCTCCATTAGAGCTAAATCCAATCCCCACATACCCCAAAGTCTTCGCTTCCACACGGAAAAGTATCTCTTGATGCCTCGGTTGCCACCTTAAGACTACTAATCCCTCCTCGTCTAAACTAATAGAGTGAGTCCAAACAATATCCGATGATAAATCTCTTTTTGTCTTTTTTGAGTATTTTTGTTGTCTATGTAAATCGACTTTATCATTATAAAATATTTTACCACTAAAAAAATCACTATCTATATTATTATCTAAACCTACATCACTGTTGACTAGCTGCACGTGTTTAACATATTGGTCAAGAAGATCCTCAGTTGTGGTAAAGACTGGCGCTGTTAGGAAGTAGACAAAGAGGTAGATTGGATGATGGTTGTAAAAGTAAATCATTTTTGTAAGGTAAGAAGATTGCTAGACATTCGTTCCCTGAAACAAAACTATATATCAAAAAAAGAACATGTAAAATAAAACAAGGTGCATTTATATTATTAAATAAAGATACTTGTGTAGCCTTATTATTAGTTAATTTAAATATTACTTGGTTATCTTTGCTTGATCCTCGGTAATTTAAAAAACAACTTAAAGTCGAATAACTCACTACCCATTTTCTTTTTGAAAATAATAAACGTACCAGTAATAACAGGTTAATACGTCGTTTAAAACATTACGTCATAAATTCTGACCAAATGCTTTTAGAATATCTTAGATTTTTATATTAAAATTAAAATATTTTTAATTTTTAACTATTATTTAATTTTTAGTAAAATTTTTTAGATTAATTTTATCTTAAATCGTGCATTTGTCACCGAAACCTAGAATACTGTTTCGATATTGGAGTTTTTTGGGGGTTTTTCTTTATTTGGTTTCAGGTGAAAAATTTATGGTTTCTAATGTTGCCTCTATCAACTTAAAAGTAAAGTCAACCCACACATGGATTCAACACGAGAAAGCTTAAAAATCAAACATTTTCAAGCTAGTGACAGCCGCTACGGCAAATTTATTGCCACAAAAGTATAGTGCTTGCTACAAAAAAGAATATAATCTTACATTGCAGATTTGCCACCGAAACCTGGATGAGTGTTTTGATATTTGGGTTTTTTGGGGGTTTTGGTTTCGGGCGAAAAATTTATGGTTTCTAATGTCGCCTTTATCAACTCAAAAGTAAAGTCAAATCACACATGGATTTAGCACGAGAAAGCTTAGAAAAATCGAACATTTTCAAGCTAGTGACAGCCGCTACGGCAAATTTATTGCCACAAAAGTATAGTGCTTGCTAAGAAAAAGAATATAATCTTACATTGTAGATTTGCCACCGAAACCTAGATGAGTGTTTCGATATTTGGGTTTTTTGGGGGTTTTGGTTTCGGGCAAAAAATTTATGGTTTTTAGGGCTCGAACAGACGAGCCACTTTGTCGCGCCACAGTGTGGTGACACAGAGTGGCTGATTTGGACCACTTTGTGTCGCCACAGAGTCGCTCCACAAAGTCGTTCGTCTAAACTGGTAATTTTAGTTCAAGCTTAGTACGGTGGCGAAGGTTGCCAAACATATACCATTCCTTGATCCTAAATTTCCATATAAACACACATGGAGTCGGATGAAGAAAATCCACTTCTTTCTTCTCTTACGCCGTCGACGTAAACGTTCTGGAACGTCGTACGTTATGGATGCATCCGATAACCTCAGAGAGAATATCCGTTGGGCAGTATTATACACTAATGCAAAGGTTACGGGCAGATCCTGCGAAGTTTTTTGATAAGTTGCTATAGTCGGAGATCTCACATCCCAAATAGCTTCTCGATTATGATTTCAAATAAACCTGCCGTTGTCAAAATTCATCTTTACGTCTACCGTACTGACTATCAAAACCAAACTGCAGTGGCGCTTCCAAAAGTGGCCCGTCTGAATGCGTTTAGTACAGAAGTGGTCCCCACGCGTGGCGGGATCGGCGTCTGACGGCTACTGTGTCGCTGCAGAAACGCTCGTCTGAAGAATTTTTCTATAAACACGAGTTTACATAAGAACTGCAGATTGGCCACTCTGTGTCACCACTCTGTGGCGCGACAGAGTGGCTCGTCTGTTCGAGCCCTAATGTCGCCTTTATTAACTCAAAAGTAAAGTCAAACCACACATGGATTTAGCACGCGAAAGCTTAAAAAAAATCGGAAATTTCCAAGCTAGTGAAAGCCCCTACGGCAAAGGACATGGCCTATATAACATGGGATTCTGGCTTTCGAACGATTTTTTTTTTAATTTGAGTATGTTGTTTTTTAGATCAATAGGAACATCTTTTAAATGGGACATTTTTGTGCGGGCCTATAGGGTGTTCCAAAAAAATCACTGAGAGGTTGAAGCTTAACTGTTTATTAATTCCAATATAAACACATAAAAAAAGTAAAATCTTGTCTAAATCCAACAGAATAATATTTTATAGATTTGTTTAGAGTTAAAATAATTTGATTTAACATTTAACACATACAGGGTGGTCCAGTATCGAATAAATAATATGGATTATGCCAACTAAAATGTTAATATCGTGATATACTTGTATATATTTTCAGAATTTATACATTTCTGACAGTTTATTAAGGTTAATTTAAGTTAAAATATTTTGGTTTATTGTCCCAAATATACAGGGATATTTAAAATTAAAGATTTTTGTTTGGTTTGTTTCCACAAGATATTTTGTGACATATAAAGAGGTACATAGTTTTAAAATCTGCACATATTTCTGGCAATTTTTTAACAGAGGTATAATAGAATTAAGCTACCCATAACTAAAATAGTTTTTGTGTTCACCTACAGGGTGAAGTATCTAGGAGATTTTATTCACCATGTTTCCTGGATTAACCTATATTTTTAGGATAAGTCGTACTTAACAATGAACATTGTTAAGTACATTTTTTTAAATGAAACGCTCTGTATATTTTGCCAAATTTTGACTCTTTATTTAATTCTACATCAAAAATGTAAAAACCATTATACGTCAATAATTGCTGGTTTTTGAGATAATTAGGTAACCAATAAAGTAACTAAATGATATGGCACGCATCACGTGATTCTGGCTCTCCAACGATTTTTTTTTAAATTTGAGTATGTTGATCTTTAGGTTAATAGAAACATCTTTTAAATAGGACATTCCTGTGCGGGCCTACAGGGTAGCCCAAAAAAATCACTGAGAAGTTAAAGCTTCCTTGTTCCTTAATACTAATTTAAACGCCTAAAAAGTCTGACTTATTACCCAAATTCAACAAAAAAATAATTTACATACTTGCTTAGAGTCAAAAAATGTGATTTGCTATTTAACACATACAGGGTGCTCCAGTATCGAAGAAATAAACATGTTTATGCCAAGTAATATCTT
Source organism: Listronotus oregonensis (assembly GCA_019359885.1). NCBI lineage: Eukaryota > Metazoa > Arthropoda > Insecta > Coleoptera > Curculionidae > Listronotus > Listronotus oregonensis. Next base: position 16,113 of record JAHBCN010009636.1, read on the forward strand.
AATTTCATGATATATTTGTATATATTTTCAGAATTTTTACTTTTTTTTGAAATTCAAAATATCCCTGTTTATTTTGGACAATAAACCAAAATATTTTAACTTAAATTTTCTTTAATAAACTGTGAATAAAATGTATAAATTCTGAAAATATATACAAGTATATCACGATATTAACATTTTAGTTGGCATAATCCATAATATTTATTTGATACTAGACCACTCTGTATGTTGTAATTGTTAAATCAAATTTTATTAACTCTAAACAAATATATAGAATATTATTCCGTTGGATTTAGACGAAATCTAACTCTTTATAATGCGTTTATATTGGAATTAATAAACAGTTAAGCTTTGACTTCTCGGTGATTTTTGCCACCCTATAGGCCTGCACAAAAATGTCCCATTTAAAAGATGTTCCTCTTCATCTAAGAAACAACTTAAATTAAGAAAAAAATCGTTCGAGAGCCAGAATCCCATGTTATGTGTGCCATGTTCTTTATTGCCACAAAAGTCTGCTTCGGAAAAGAATATAATCTTACATAGTAGATTTGCCACCGAAACCCAGATGATGGTTTTGATATTAAGGTTTTTTTTTTTTTTAATTTGGTTTTAGGCGAAAAATTTATGGTTTTTAATGTCGTCTCTATCAACTCAAAAGTAAAGTTAAACCACACATGAATTTGGCACGCAAAAGCTTAAAAAAATCGGAAATTTCCAAGGTAGTAAAAGCCGCTACGGCAAATCTATTGCTACAAAAGTCTGCTACGAAAAGAACATAATCTTAAATTGTAGATTTGCCACCGAAATCTAGATGAGTGTTTCGATATTCGGTTTTTTGGGGTTTTTCTTTATTTGGTTTTAGGCGACAAATTTATGGTTTCTAATGTAGCCTTTGTCAACTCAAAAGTAAAGTCAAGCCACACATGGATTCAGCACGAGAAAGCTTAGAAAAAGTCAAACATTTTTAAGCTAGTGACAGCCGCTACGGCAAATTTATTGCCACAAAAGTATAGTGCTTGCTACGAAAAGGAATATAATCTGACATTGTAGATTTGCCACCCAGACCTAGATGAGTGTTTCGATACTTAGGTTTTTTGGGGGTTTTTCTTTATTTAGTTTTAGGCGAAAAATTTATGGTTTCTAATGTCGCCTCTATCAACTTAAAAGTAAAGTCAAACTACACATGGATTCACCACACAAAAGCTTAGAAAAATCGAACATTTCCAAGCTAGTGAAAGCCGCTACGGCAAATTTATTGCCACAAAAGTCTAGTGCGAAAAAGAATATAATCTTAAATTTTAAATTTGCCACCGAACCTTAGATAAGTATTTCGATATTTGGGTTTTTTGGGGGGTTTTTCTTTATTTGGTTTCATGTGATTTTCCAATCCGTAGGAGTCAATAGTTTCTGAGCACAGACAGCTTTATACCCCGAGACCCACCCAGTGGTTGGTGGTTTTTTAAGTTTTTAAGACAAAAGTAACTTAAAAATAAAACCGTTAAATTATTTTCCCATATAATCCAGAATCCAATTTTGTTGCATACAAAACTACTATGTATTTGGTGTTATCATAATAAACCCAATTTTACTTTATTTCTTACGTTAAAAATTTAATAGGTACAATAACCGTGTAAACGATTTCTAAAAAAGACATTACCCTTTAGCAAAATAAATTTAAAACTGTACCCTAATAAAATTATGCTTCAATTAAGGAGCTTAAGGAATCCATTCTATTTTAAAGTCACTAATTTAAATATATCTAACCATAATATTTAAAAAAATGAATATGTAAATATGAGAAGTAAACTGAGTAAACTATAGTAGCTTCCTGGGTAAAGATGTATATCAAAGATTCCGATTTAAATAAAAATAACTATGGCTTCACAGAGCTTGATTAAAAACTTGTTTATGTCCCATTATAAACAGGAAGCTCTAATTATGGGTTGTTTAATTTTTTCATGTTTTACTCTCCTAATTTATTTAATAGTAGTTATCTTTAATTTATGTGTTATTTATTAACGATAACCATATTATTGTATAAAGGAAGAGGATACATACAGTGAATATTTTTTTTAAGGATATTATCTGATACGAGTAGACATGGTAGGAAAGAATAATAATACATGCCAGACCGTATTTTTTCATAAGCATATATTGCACTTGGTACGGGGCAGGGTCAAATAAACAATTTAAAAACGTTTTGTTGCTTCGGTACGTTTTATGCATTTCCTGCACTGTCCCTTTTTATAAAACATGAATCATTTTTTCTGTCCTATGTACGGCTACTCATGCATTGACTGAATTTACTTTATTATTGCTTTAAAATTTCTTTCCACTTAATGCCACTTTAAGGGGATTTAATATATTAGAATAATTGGATGGAGCAAGATCAGGCAAATAGGCAGATGCGCAAACTCCAAATCTGATTACGTGAAAATTACCCTTGCCAGACTTCTAAGTATGTCGTACAAGTAACGGTTGTATAGTCTGTCTCAAAGTATATCGTGTTAGCTTTTGCCTTCATTTATGGATTATACCTGCCGACAACAATAAAACTGCGGATCAGTAGGTATTAAAGGACAGAACATTAGGGACGGACTCTAATAATATTCAATATTTATTGTTTATTTAGGTAGCTATAATCTTAAAATTACATTAAGAAATTAAATACATGGAAAGTTTTAATAACTTAATAACTATATTATCTAAACATAATTACATTTTTAATCTAAATATCTAAATCTAATTCTGTTTTACTATCAGAGTCATCGTTGAGATTAATTACAATAGGATTTATGTTGTTTTGTACGGAAATGTAAGAGTCCTCAATTTTTTTAATGTGCTGTACTGAATTTTTCCAGCTCTCAATTGGTATGTTAGTCATTACAGTTTTTTATCAAATTTATAACACTGGGACTTAAAGTAGGTGTAACATTTTCTGCTCTGATCTTTGATTTTACTTGGTTCCACAAATACTCTATGGGATACAGTGATACGGAGGAAGACGTAAGACAGTATGCCCAGCCTGTTTAGCCAAATTATCACATACATATGGTTTTTTAATTGCATATGAATTTGGGACTTCGTAAAGTTGCGCTTTTTGGTAACGGAATTCAAAATAAATATCATTTTCTAACAAATATTCCTGAATTTCAGTTTTTAAACTTGATGAAGCTGGTGCTTTGTGTAGCAGAGGGCTGTGGTAGCTTGCGTTATTCATGACAATAACACTGTTTGAAATATTTTTTAAAAGATAATTTTGGAACCAGTTTTCAAAAAGTTCTGCACTTGTATCCTCATGATAATCCAAGCTAGAATCATTAGTATTCTTTGCAGACAACAGCAAGCAGTTTGGGACAAATCCATCTTCTGAACCAGCGTGTATTATGGTAATGCGTTTTCCTTTATTTGAAGGTGCTTTCGTCTGACAGTTTTGACTGGAATCAACCCATCCTTTGGAGGCTGTGTCGTGAGTATCGAACCATATTTCATCAAGGTAAATTATGGATCTGTTTTCTAACCTATATCTTTTAATATCTTGTAGTAATTAAATTTCCAAGTCCGTAATCTGTGCGATTCCATTACCACTTGTCTTTTGTCTATTTTGCGGTATTTAAATCCCATTTTACAAACAACTCTATAAGGGTGGTAGCTTTAATATTAATTTTATATTATATATAAATTTTTTATATATATATATATATATATATATATATATATATATATATATATATATATATATATATATATATATATATATATATATATATATATATATATTGGTTTTTCGTCTTCGTCTAGCTTCTTTTTCAGTTTACCCAAGGTAGGAACAACTCGGCTTTCATAAAGACAATATATTTTCCTTCTTATTAGGTCCTGATAAGTATTGTTAATACGGTGAGATTGAAAATCACCAGGTTTTTTTTTTGTTCAATTCTTCACTAATAATAATATCCCTTATCGATAATATTGGAGTTTTTGTAAGTAGACAGATTTTTTGTAAAGCTTCTTGTTAAATTAGTCCTCCACTGATTAAAGTTTTAAACACATTTTTCACAACCTGTTTTGCATCTAATGACAAATGATTTCGACGCGATATAGTTATATTCTCGTAAAACAAGTTTTTCGAAACGCACAGTAAAAAAGGTTATTTAACACTGACTCTAAAATATTAGCCGAAATATTTATATACCTAATGGTAAATACTTAATAATTACCCGGCCCACCCCTGCATTATAAAATAATGGGTTTACCCAATAACAATACGTAATAAAATCGTTAAAGGTTTATTCGGGTATTTTCCGTCAAAAGCCATAGCGATATACTTTGAGACAGACTATACCTTTCTTTAACTTAATGATACGCTTTTCTAAGCACTTAGTCCTCTAAAATCCGATACGTAAGGGGTATCAGAAAAATGCGTCGAGAGCGAATTAGTTGAGTTTTGGCGAGGAAGGGTGAAGTCATTTATTGCTTGGTTTTTAAAATACGGTTAATGTTAGGGCATTTAGGACTTATCATCAATCACATTGTTTTTAGAAAATCATGTTACCCCTTTTTGTACCGACATAAAAAAAATTCGCAAGCTTATTTCATTGTTCTGATTATAAGGTAATTTTTTGACTCCCATCTTCAATCTTATTGCTTCGTTACGATGATAAATATCAACAAGCTTCAGTCATTCACCGCATAAGAACCGACTAACAACCAAACAGTATTCCTTATTAGTGCAAGTGCTCTAGTAAAGTCAACTGCCAACTCTTACTGTGATACTTTATAATTATTTTATTGATTTGATTTATTATTATTATTTAATGTAAAATACAATTAGTTGACATATTTGCACTGATCGTATGATTTTTAATTGTTTTAATGATATGTCATCAGTAAGGCAGAAGGTTTATATTTCTACCAACTTCTAAGTCCATTTATCTATCTGGTAAACTTTTAGAGTTTTTATTTAACACTATATTATTTTTAATTCTAACTGTGATTACATGGTTTTAAAGAATTGTTTTTACAGTTTTTCACACGAAACTGCTCAAATAGTTTTTTTTAATGTGATCAAGAAGGATTAAAAATATTAATTCTGCTGTGGAAGCAGCTCAAAACGCATCTTAAACCTATCAGGGGATGTGATTAAAAAAATGATTTTAAGAAAAAACTTTCTATAATCATGTGTTCTCTCAGACTTTATTAACGATCACCAGGGCTTTACATTTTTGATATTTTTTGCCTTTTTTCGACATGTTTTGTAAATTTTTTAAGATATTGATTTTAAATTTGGCACACGACCCACTGTAAGTCATGACTACATTATTTTTTATATATTTATACAGAGTGTTACATTTTTCTGGGTCATGACCTTTTAATCCCTTCCAAACTTTGTTCTCAGTTGCCACTGTTTTCTTTAATTAGAAGAATTAAATTGCCCATTTTATTGCCTAAATTTTTGATTTCCTAATTGTTTCTTATATTTTACGGGGACATGCTTGGGATAATATGTTAAAATGCTGAAAAATTTTGGGACAAATTTCAGGAAGGACTAAAAAATAGGGACCCGGAAAACACCCTGTAGAAATTAAAAGACTATATTATAAATGTTTATAAACGTTGATTTCAGTGGGTTTTAAGTCAAATTTAAAAAAATTTCTCATTTCTCATCTCATTTAATGTACAGGGTCTTTGATTATATTTACGTGGCTTCTTAGGCTTTTATTTTTAAAGACAGAAAAAAAATGTTTTATATAAAAATTGTAGGTTTTTTTCCATATTATCTTTTGAAATTATCAGTAAAAAAATATCGCAATAAAAAAATGGAAAAATATAGGCAACTTCAACTTTTTTAAATGAAACACCCTCTATATTATGCGCTACAACGAAAGATCTTTTTTTTCTGATTTCAAATATGTATACATTGATGATATTCGGATAAACCATTTTTGAGATATTTTAGGTTAAATTATTAATCAATTACAAAAAAGTTTCATATTAATATCAAAAAAGCCATGGAAACAATTAAATTGTTATGTTGCTGAATTTGGTGAGGGTTTTCCCTGGGATCAATAATGTTTATTTTTGTGATTAAACATTTCTGCTAAAGTGAAGGAGGACTTGTCGGTAAATAGAATTTTATTTAAAAACTTTGGATCCTGCTGCATAAACCTAGCTATTTCCAATGCATACTTAGGTCGGTCCTGCATGTTTTGTTCAGGAAGATTCTGAGCGGACATAAATTTATAAAGATCAAATTTGTAAAATTTTGAGGTTAAATACATTTTATAATGTGTTTTATTAAGTTCAGATGCCGCATCCGAGATTGATATTTCAGGATTTTCTGAAATTATTAAAGGTAGTTAGTCCTAGTCCAATAGAAAAAGTATAATAATTATCCTGAAAAAACGAGGATATCCAAAACTTTGTTTTCATTTCATGTTGCAGTCCTTTTCTTTATTTTAAAGCTTTTTTGTTCAATACACTTTCTTACTATGTGTTTAATAGTATCTATAGATGGTACCCGTTGTTAAGGATATAATAAGTAATATTCCCTTTGCACTGTCGTCACATTATTATTGTTACCATAAAAAAGACGCATAATAGCGATTTTTTGTTCTTCTGAATAGCCCATCGACAAAAAAGCAATACAAACTACTTTTAATAGTTAAAATGATAAATTTTAACTTTTTACAATATCAATACGTCAAATTTATTAAAATAATTTTATTGTTTTCATAGCTTTCTTGATACTAATATATATATTTTTTTTCATTTTATTTATATTTTAAGCTTAAATATCTCAAAAATGATTTATTCAAATATCATCAATGTATATATATTTAAAATCAGAAAAAAAAAGATATTTTATTGTAGCGCATAATGTACAGGGTGTTCCAGTATTTTTGTTGCTATATCAAAAGATAATATGGAAAAATAACCTACAATTTTTATATAAAACATTTTTTTCTGTCTTCAAAAATAAAGGATCTAGGAAGCCATGTAGATATAATCAAAGACCCTGTAAAAGAAATTTAAAAAAAAACATATTTAACATTCTGTAGATCGTTTCACCTTGGAGGACACATTTAGTAGGACGGTTTTTTTCTAAAATTATTTGTACAATCATACTTCTTAATATGTACATAAGGTTTAGAAACTCCCTGTATATGAAAAGCAGTTTCTTTATTTGCAGGCTTGTGCCAGTAAAAATTTAAGAAAAGTATTAAGAAAAATAAAACTTTATTATATTTTGCTTATATTCAAAAAATTCAAAAAGCCTTTACTTTGTAATGTAACACAAACTAGTGATGTAGCGAATATTCGCATTCGCATTCGCGGATATTCTGCGAATGTTTTGCGAATATGAATATCAGAAAAAAAAACAATTTAAATATAGTAGTAGATTAATAAAATCAAAATTCATTCATTTTTTTTTATAACAAGAAAAAGTAACTTAATCTCGTAATCACATTATCAGTCTTCACTTTTTTATTTGATACTATTTATTTATTTACTTTACTTTGGGCAATAAAGCTTAACAATTAAATTTTCATTAGAACCTATAAAACAAAAAATATATAATGCAATGTAAACTAACAAGAACAAATTTTTCTATGAAATTTTTATTAGTTTTTACTTAAGTTTTTAATATAATACCTTCTTTTTTAAACAAAACTAAAAATAGTAATCAAACAAATACATTATTTTTTTACAATAAACTATAAATATAATCATGTTTCATAAGAATTATAAGTAAACACTTTAAACATACAAAAACAAAATTATTTCTCTTACTTTAATAAAGCTTAAAAATTAAATTCTCATTAGAACTTTTAAAACAAAAATTAAATGCAATTTTATCAGTTTTTACATTTTTTTAATGTTTAGATAATCTTCAAACTAAACAGAACTAAAAAATATTATAATCAATATTAAACTATATTCCTTTTTGAAGAAAAACTGAATATTTGCATTCGCGTTCGCTAATGTCGGTAGCAGATGGTTGCGAATGTTCAAAAAATGACATTTGTTACATCACTAACACAAACATGATAACTACTAAAGAAAATTACTAACCTTTTTTTCCTATTGCCTAAGAGTCCATTCGCGCCGCGAAAATTGGACCCAATTTGGGATTCGGGGCATAATGTTTTTCTCAAAAACAGTATAAGTTATCGATAATTTTCAAAAACTATATGAAAGCCAACACTTAAATCTAGGCTCTGCTGTAATAGTTTTTTAAATTTGGATTTAGTTTTTAATATTCTCTTGAGTGAAAGTCACCCTAAAATCGGTTATGTTTAGATACTATTTTCTCTTAACTCGACTCATATTTTAAAAATCCGTTACAGCAGAGGAATAGATTATTTCCTTGCCTTTAAAATGGTGTATAATTTATGTCATTTAAGTGAAAAATAGTTACAGAAAAACGTTATCTCCTGTAGGCTTGCAATCGGAAAAAACCGCATCGATACACCGAATTTGGAAGAACCTAAATAAAAGATAATATTTTTAATGCGGCTATACGAAAATTGTGGTAGTGGGAGTTTGTTAGTCTTCTCCCACCGTCTCCACGTCCTTTCGCCCGACCCCTAAGGTGTAGCGTAAATGCACTCTTAAGGATGCGCTTTCTAAAGATTTTAAACTAATTTAAATGATGTAAGTATGGTTTAAAAGGTATTCCCTTTATTTCTTTATTTTTTAAAGTAGTATAATTATTTTACGTCTTAAGGTCTTTCTTTTTAAAAATAAAGGCTAATAACTCAAATTAGTTTGCCGGAGGACAATGATTTAAATACGGAACTGTTGCTTGAAATATAAGATGGGCAACAACCCTGCTTTTATCTTTCCTTTTGCATCCCTTAAGGAAAAAGGGGCCTGGTAAAGTCCTAATTTCAGCACTATTAGGTAAAAACAAAAACAAACAAGAAAATAGAGCAGTTTTTTGAGAGGATCAAAGTTTCTGCTATTAGAGCCTGAAATCTGAAATGACAAGTGATTTATTTGTTACATTTTTTCTACATTTTTTTAATTTATGGTAAATCGATATACTTGACATAAACTGTAAAATTAACGGTTTCTATACAGGGTGTCCCACGACGAACCGACGCGGTCGATTTCTCAAAAACTTAGCAACGGAAAATTTTAAAAATTTGGTGGTTTACTAATATCGATGAGAGCAACTCGTCTAAAATATTTTCAAGATGGTGGCACTTCCGATTGTACCGGAAGTTGATGCTAACTTCCTTATTTTTAATGGAACACCCTATATATTATTGCATTTTTGAATTCCCCAGGAAATTCTAGATATATTTTGTAAACAATATGCTATACCTAAGTCTAACCGTTTTTGACATATGTTGAATTTTATGTCAAAAATGACGTTTGCAGACCCCAAAATAAGGAGAAATTTTTCCTATACGGCATACTCTATTATTTAATTTGAGTTAAATTCCATGTGAAAAGAGGCCCAATTTTGTATATTAAGTGGATATTTTGGGTGTAAACTAATACAGGGTGTAGTTAGTTAAGTACAAAAATTAACTGATAAAAATCGTAAAAAGTCAATTTTTTTAAATGGAAACCCCCTACTTTTATATTTTTATCGTATTTATATTAAAATAAGGAGTATAATTTATTAAAAATGTATAGTTTTCGAAATAATTGACAATTTAACATTTTGTATGGTAAAAGTGCTATACGGCTCTTTAATTTTGTTATTAGTGGGCCATGACGGCGAAACGCGGCGAAAAAAAGACAATCAGACGTAGAAACGTCACTATTTAGATTTGGCAAATAGTTGTCATTAGGTATCAATTATGCCGGGTCGTTTAAACTACACGCACGAAGATTATTTAAATTTGTTTATTATCTACGGTGAATGTAACAATTACGGCACTGTTAAAGCAAAAACTAATAAAAGAATATTTATACCAGCAATAACCATGCATTGAAAAAAAAACAATTATTTTAGTAAATGTTCAAAATGTCCACCTTGAACCTCAAAATATTTTTCGCATCTTAGAATAAGTTCTTCATGAGTGGCTGCTCTAATGGAATCTTGAGACAAACTTCCGAATGCGTCCCTTAACCTTGCCATACAATCTTCTTCTGTTGTTGTTGGAGTAAAATACACGATATTTTTTATGGTTCCTCATATAAAATAATAATTAAATAAAGATAATAAAAAAAATTAAATAATCTTCGTGCGTGTAGTTTAAACGACCCGGCATAATTGATATCTAATAACAACTAATTGCCAAATCTAAATAGTGATGTTTCTACGTCCGATTGTCTTTTTTTCGCCGCGTTTCGAAGTCATGGCCCACTAATAACAAAATTAAAGAGCCGTATAGCACTTTTACCATACAAAATGTTAAATTGTCAATTATTTCGAAAACTATACATTTTCGGAATAGACCACTTAATACAAAGTTACCTTATTTTTTAATGATAATATGATAAATACTAAAAAAGTAGGGGGTTTCCATTTAAAAAAATTGACTTTTACGATTTTTATCAGTTAATTTTTGTACTTAATTTTTAGTCACCCTGTATTAGTTTACACCCAAAATAGCCAATCAATATACAATATTGGGCCTCTTTTCACAAGGAATTTAACTCAAATTAAATAATAGAGTATGCCGTATAGAAAAAATTGCTCCTTATTTTGGGGTCTGCAAACGTCATTTTTGACATAAAATTCAGGATATGTGAAAACGGTTAGACTTAGTATAGCATATTGTAGACGAATATATCTAGTATTTTCTGGAATCAAAATGCAATTAAGGGTGTTTCATTAAAATGAGTTAGCATCGACTTCCGTTACAACCGGAAGTGCCACCATCTTGAAAATATTTTAGACGAGTTGCTCTCATCGATATTAGTAAACCACCAAATTTCCAAAATTTTCCGTTGCTAAGTTTTTGAGAAATCGACCGCGTCGGTTCTCGTGGGACACCCTGTATTGTCGTCTTACAGATTAATAAGGGTTTTTTTAATAACCCTTGCTTCTTAAAATATTGAGGTATATAAAAATATTTAAAAAACAGCTTTAAAAATAATTACGTGGACGTGGAATTGAAAAATGCTCAACATTAATAGATTTTAAATTGGAGTAATAAGATAAGGATATATTCGCTTTAGAAAAATAATTGAAAAAAAATTAAGGTGAAAAACCCATAACTTTATGTGTAATAAATTAAAAAACATATTTAAAATAATCGTTGCAACAAACTAAAACTTCTACATTTTTCACTTTAAAATTTATTTGTCTTATCCTAAACAAAAACAGTTTTGTTTAACGGCCGGACCGGTTAATTTATTTGGCTATAAAATTAGTGGAACATATTTTAAATTTAATATATTTATCTTATTTCATTTTCTACATTTTATAGCTACAATTTATTTTTCTAGTTTTATTTTATGTCTTTTATATTAGTGTTTAAAATTTACTACTTAAATAAAAACTATAACACAGTTTTAATTATATAGCTTCAAAATACTTTTAAATTGAATTTCTTAGAAATGGCCACCTTTTAAATTAGAATTTTAACGAACCAAATTCCTTTAAAGATAATGGTCAATTTTAAGCTTTTTAACTCTTTTGGGTCCTAAGAGATATTCCAGTCATTTTGCGGCAGCATTGTTTCCGTTTTTAATTTAACCAATAAATAAAAACGGGGAATTAAGAATATACAATGCAATAATGGAACTATATAGAAAACAATATGTATATGCAAGATGTTTCCTAGGTAATCTAAGATATTTTTCTGATTCCTTAACTGTTTTTCAGAAATATATTCAATGTTCATATTAGGAAATGTCAAAAAATGTCTTCCTTTTAAAATACAGGGTGTTAATTTTTTATTTTTTTTTTTTTTGTAATTAGCTTGTTATTAAGTTGTCTTTCTTTTCTCAAAGTTTAAATGTTTACAGTTTATACTAATTTACCCAAGAATACGTTTTAGTGTAAATAAATATTTAATCGCTTCACCAGAGGCGTGCGAGCAGGCACTAGTATAATATTATTTTAAAAAATATGCCACTGACATTTTTATTTTTGTGATTCTTTTTTGTACTCCTTATTTCATGCCTGACATAAGATGTCTCTTGGCGTTGCAGCTTAATTTACAAGAAAAAGGTATTTTATTTATGCATGCAAAATAAATTTATTATAGAATAAACGCATATAATTAAAATTGGGCTGCAACTTATAAAATGGTAAAAGACCTCTTATGTCAGGTATTAGAACCGTATTACACATACGAGAATTATTTCGAAAATTATTGTCATAATTGTGTCGAAAATTTACACCAGAATTATTTTCTGTATTACACGTTTAATAATTCTTACTAATATTTGCGCAATAAAAATATTAAACATGTTCTGTATTTTTGAGAAATTGCGCAAAAAGCGACGCAGAACTTTAGGGTCGGTAATGCCATGGAGAATTATTTCATAAAGTAAAAGGGATCTAGCTAACTAATGCCACACCTAATAGTAACAACTACCGTTTATCTATATCTGACATAATTTAAAGGACACAAAAACCTTTTTCTATTAATTAACTTGCCGTCTTTCTAGGTTATGTTAAACTTATCCAACAGATGTTTTTAGCATTTATGCGTATGAGCATCACACGAATTCTAGCGATTTTTCTACTAAAATTTATTGTAAGTATCAAACACAAATATATGTACTATTACCAAAAATCCCATGAAAATTTTCATTAAAATTTTGGTGATAATTTTCGCCATACATATTACTAAAATTCTTAAATGTCTAAAACGGTTCTTAACTAGGGAATACAAGTGAGATTCACAGGTTTAGGAATATCAGTGGCATGCCTATATTTAAAAAAATATTATTATACTAGTGCCTACGCGCATGCTCTTGGTGAAGTAATTAAATATTAATTTACACTAAAACATGCTCTGTAATAAATGCTGTTAACACTTAACATGTAAAAAAATAGAAAAAGAAATTCAACAACTTGCATTTTAATTGCTCAGTAAAATTGTTAAAACTTAATAAAACTAACATTTTATTACACTTAATTACAATTTACTCTTTGGGTTTTATAACATACGACTTATCCAAACTTTTAAAAATTACGTCCTTTAAGTAAGTGCCATTAACTTTAATACACTTTTCAAGATTTGACAAGAAATGATTCATGACACGATAAAAGAAAACCTGATCTATTAACCGGACCATCTCAGGAATTCGGACTTTAAGATCTTGGATGTTTTCGGAAAGTTAAAAACCTTTGACTTTAATAGCCCCCAAAAAAGTCTTGCATTAATGGGGTTAATGAACATTAAACACTTCTCGCAGAATTTTTAAAGTTTTTACTATATTATCATTTTTTATTAAGTTATCTTTATTTTTCACCAAAAATCATTTGAATAATAATAAAAAATTTTAACATTAATTATTGTTTAAATAAAGATGCTTTATTAGAAAAATAATTTTTACGAAAATAATTTTCCTAGTTTTGTGACAGAAAATTGATTAAAAATTGTAATTCAAATCCAAAGGCCATGGAAGATAATAATATAAAAAAACTACTTTTCTCATATAGAATTTTTTAAACAAAATGAGTACCTTATGGGAACCCTTATATATATATATATATATATATATATATATATATATATATATATATATATATATATATATATATATATATATAATTTAAATATATATAATATATTAATAATAAATATATATATATATATATATATATATATATATATATATATATATATATATATATATATATATATATATATATATATATATATATATATATATATATATATATATATATATATATATATATATATATATATATATATATTTTTTTGTGTGTGTAAAAAGTATGATGCTCATAAATTTTTAAAGGGCGATAGTGGAGTTAAAAAAGTCGAAAATTTATTTTTTTTTGCAAAACTAAGATTTTTTCTAAAGATTTTTAAAATCGCCACTTTGAAAGGTTATTTCTGAAATAATGGTTTTTTCTTAAAAACCTTTCAGTAGATTCATTTGAAATATTTTAAACTTAATTTTTAAATGTTTTGTTCAAATAAAAATAATTAATAAAATTTTTTAATTGGGTTTATTTTGGGAATTTAAAAAAACAATTTTTTTCAACAAGCAATACCTTGTTAAAATCATCTAAAAAATTTTAACCGGGGTTTTTGGTTTTTTTTGAATCGGGAATTTTCCTTGTTTTAAATTTTTCCCCCTTTGCAAGTTATTTTTAAAGATGAATTTAAAAGGGAAGGCGGCGGGAAAAACTTTTTTTAAAAAAAAAAAGTGTTTTTTTTTAAAGAAAATAAGGTTTTTTTTAAAAAGGGTAAATTTAATTTTTATTTTTACAATTTTTTTTAAAAATTAAACCCAAAAATTATTGGATTGGGTTTTTTCTTAAATTTTAAAATTTAAATTTTTTTTAGGATAATTTTTTTATTTTATAAATATGAACATTCATAAAAAGGGAAAATGAAAATCATAAAAATTTATTGAGACCCGTTCGACAAAAGCGGTTTAAAGTTTTTTAAATTAAAAAAGGGAAAAAATTTCAAAACCAATAAAAATTAAAAAATTCATAAATTTTTTGGTTTTCATTTAAGTTTATGCCCACAAGAGATATACTAAATATTTAAATGAAAAATAATAATAATATTTTAAAATTAAATTTTTTTTACAAAAAATTTTTTTTTTTAAATATAAATATAGGAATTTGTGGTTTATAGGTATTTACGGTTGCCGAGAAATTACATTAATTTTTGGAGCCTAATAAGATAGTGCAAGCACTTTCATTAACACCATCGAAAGATCCAATTTATTTGTTTGTTTCCATCCTAATCCGGTAAATTGCGCCTATAGATTTTTCAACCCCTGTAATTTAATAATAAATTATAGATAAATTTAATATATAAATAATAATAACGGGGGAAACCCGTTGATTATATTTTTACATTATTTGTTCAATGTACAGGGTGTCTATTTATACAAGAAAATACTTTGCCACTGTAGATGATACACAAAAAAAAACCTGAAATAGAGAACGTTTGTTTGGAAACACTAATTTTATTGACAGTATTGGTAAACATAGAAGGTGTCTAAAATACAAATTTTTATTGTGCAGTAAGTTTTTTTTGTGTTGTTCCAAATTTTGACTCTTTAATTAATTTTGCAACCAAAATGTACAATTAATTATTTCTGGTTTTTGACATAGTGACTTATGATGATGATTAATTTTTATTTTTAAAGCAAATAAAACTTCTTAAATTAAATGCTTAAACTGCTTAGAATTCTCAGTTTAACAGAGTTTGTGCCTTTCTAGGAGCTCAATGGAACAGGTGCTTCTTATTACTTTTTCTGGAATAGCTCTATAAGCACGTGTAATAATCCTCTAAGCACAAGTGAAAATCCAGCGGTATTAAGCCAGGTGACCGGGCTGGCCACCTGACAGGAGAAAAGTAATTGAATAAATTAAAAATTAAATATTTAAAATTAAAAATACAATGTGGGAGTTATTTGGCGGAGCACATATCAACAGCAAATACTATTTTCGTTCTAATTATTTTAAAATCGTTCTGTCACTGTCAGAATGACAAATAATACAAAAACATTTAATTAATAACCTTTCATTGCAAGAACTACTAACATAAGTATTTAACTATATTAGTTTATTTTAGATACTTATTTAATTATCTTAAAAACCAGCAATTACTAAGGTATAGTGTATTATACATTTTTGGCGTAGAATTATATAAAGAGTCATGAATTGGCAAAATATATAGAGCGTTGCAATTAAAAACACTTGCTTGATAATGAAAACTTTGTTCTGAAGACAACTTGTGCATTTATCAATACTGTCAATAAAATGAGGGGTTTTAATTAAACATTTTTTATTTTAGGTTTATTTTTGTATCATGTACAGGGGAGAAGGTATTTCGTATATAAATAGCGTTGAAATACTCTGTATTATGCCTATAAGCAGTTCTAAATTTGTCGCATGGAAATTGTTAAAAATAATTCTTCAAATCAAATATCGGTAATTTTTTCTGTTATAGTTCTATTAATTTGTTGTTTTGAATAACATTTCGTATCAGAATTTATTAAAGAATCGACAAGCTTACTTGCCTTTAGAAAAATCGTGAATAATGATTATTCCATTTGTATTTCTTCCCGATAGTATTGGACTCTAAAGGATGTTTCTATAGATTATATTCCAAAAACGTTTTATTTTTAACTGTTTACAACTATTTTATTTAATACTTACTTGGGTATTCTTTACGCCAAAGACAATGAGTCACATTAATGTGATGCAGAACCTGTCTCGGATTTAAAACAATAGATTACAGGTACAACGACTTTTGGTCACTCAGGTGCAAATTCTGCATGTAGCTGGCTATAGAATTTCTTGCGTTATTTTATAAATGTAGGATAACATAATAAGAATTTTTAAAAAATAACTTACTGGATATAGTAGACAAAAATTAATGTACAGAGAATCCTATTATATATATATATATATATATATATATATATATATATATATATATATATATATATATATATATATATATATATATATATATATATATATATATATATATATATATATATATATATATATATATATATATATATATATATATATATATATATATACGGAGTGTTTCA
This sequence comes from Listronotus oregonensis, assembly GCA_019359885.1. NCBI lineage: Eukaryota > Metazoa > Arthropoda > Insecta > Coleoptera > Curculionidae > Listronotus > Listronotus oregonensis. The sequence continues at coordinate 32,811 of JAHBCN010009636.1, forward strand.
AATTCGATCTCACCATCTCGGAAACTATAGGAGATACGAAGATGGTTAGAATTGAGAGCAAAGTTGGGCATTTATGTGACCAACAATATACCGTTTAGAAAGTTTGAAAATTCCAGAGTAATTCCGGAGATATTATCCGGAAAAAAACGAAATTTTGGAAAATCGTTTTATTTTTTTCCTGGGTTTCTTTTTCAACGAATTCCAAAATAAATAATACATTTGCATTGTCACTTTTTCCGCTCTATCGAATGGTGTTCATAGTTTTGCAACTCGACGTTTCGTTTTTGCGTAACCATCATCAACTTTTTTTTCTTATGGACGCCATATGGGAATTCCACAAATTTGAATGGCCCTTTTTATCACATTTTCAACGATGTATCATAAGTTACCCTTGTTGCCCGGAAAATCCGAAAAAATTAATAGATATTTTTATAACGTAGTTGGCTTTTGATTTCTCAAATCGGTGACGTGTAAATGACATTCTGTGTTTACTGTCAGTTGTGGTGTCGTTAAAAATGGAATTCACCAAATGAAAAAAACGAGATATGGTAAAACTTTATTACAAGAGTGATAGGAACAGGTGAAAACATCGGAAGTGTATCTTAACTCATATCCCGAGAGGCGACAACCTCATCGAACTTTATTCAAATTATTGGATAGAAACCTCGCTGAGTATGGTTCGTTTGAAAAGCCCAGACAAAAATATGGGGACAGAATGGATGAGGAAAGTAAAGAAACATCGTAAATGAGGTATAATTAATGTTAACATTGTTTTAGGACGCAAAGTACCTAATCCATTATCTATTCGGAAAAAATGTTGACGAACGCGGCAATTTTCAAATACATACCGGGCATGCGTCGACTTTATGACTTAGTTCGAATTTAGGAATTAGTTACTTTGCGATCAACTGTAAAAATATTAAACCGTTTATGAAAAACTAATACATATTTTGTAGATAAATACGAATCCAGGTAAATCCACACGCCAGATACACACTGATTTGGATGTTTCTTCGCACACGTCTGTTTGGAGAGAGATCGAAAAAGTGGTTTCAAATGCTACAAAATCCACATATCGCAAAAACTGCACCTGGTGATTCTGAAAACGAATACAATTTTGTGATTGGCTACAAAGGCGACCCGATTTTCCAGCTTTTTCTAGAAAATGTTATTTGGACAGATGAGAGCACTTTCACCAATTGTGGAATATTTTAACGAAACAATGAACACATTTGGAGATAAACAATCCCCGGCAGTTTGAGAATTACGACCCCAAGTGGGTTCAGTCTTAAGTTCAGGGATTTTAAAAATAAATTTTTTGGGGCCTATTTTTTTAACGGAAATTTGAAGCTGAAATGTATTTGTTTTTTTACGTCAACAAGACTATTTGGGCGATTTACCATTTAAAACTACAAAGTATTTGGTTCCAACACGATGGTCCCACCTCACAACACAAACAAGTATCTGATTATCTTTCCGAAAGGTTTTGGGGACAGGTGGATTGGGAATAATGGCCGGTAAGATGGCCAGTTTGGTTTCCCGATCTCAATGTCCTCGATACATTTTTTTGGGGGACGTTGAAAAAAAATTTATGGGCAAGGGAATACCAAAATATCGAGGAAATTCAACTCAACATCGTTAGGGGTTTGGGAAAATTGAAAGGGGAGAAATAAATCGGCCATTAAAACAAAAGGAAAAATGG
>JAHBCN010009637.1:0-34370 GCA_019359885.1 Listronotus oregonensis
GGGTTATTAAGCTTCCCTTTCTTGTTATGAAAGACCGCTTCCCTTTATAGGGTCTAATAAATTTCTACCAAGATGTCCATGCGGAAGAGGAGTTCCGCTCTCTATATTTCTGAACAGTATATGTCTTCTGTACGTCATTGCATTGCAGTCGTATATTATGTGCAAAAATGTCTCCTTCTCCTCCCCGCAAAGCCTGCATGTTGTGGGATCGTTGTGTATGTCCATTTTTTTAAATGACATTGGCTTGTCAGTAGTCTTACTACTTGTCTTAACTGGTGCGTCCTAGAAGGAGGATAACAGCTGTTAGTTTCTTGGAAGGGTCTCCTAGCGTTGCCTTCGCATGTCTTTGATTAGGTGGTGCATGCAACGGTTAAATCAATCAACTATTTTATTATCTTTATCCCAAATTGCTTAAAAATAAGTTAAATGACTTTTTGGAGATCGTCCTTTCTTACGGACACGTTGAAAGTGACAAAAAATATTCAAGAATCAAAAAGCAGTTTTTTGTCATAGTTTGGGTGGCTATATGAAAGCTTATAAAATAGTTTTGATGTAATAAATAATAAAGAAGATTATTTTGACCCAAAATTTCACTTCAAAATGGTAAAATTAGTAACTTTTTTGAACGTGATGATTGTTGTGTTATGACTGGTACATTTATAAATTTTAAAAATAAGAAGGGTGGTGAGTTAATGATATGAAGGTCACACAAATCTTTTCTTGTTATTATCATATTAGGAATAAAAATGCACTTTCTTGTATTTTTTGAAAAAAAAATTATTGCTAAAATACTAAAAGCATACCACTTTATTTTGTAGTTATTATCACATGCATGTTAACAGATTTTTTATTTGTGGAATAACGTATTTTTAATATATGTTCAATGATCTTTTATGAGTTAAGCTAATGATCTGAAAGATTACCTATATAAAATTAAGTACAGGGATTTAACAAATAACATTCTTTGTATTTTCGTGTATATTGTATTGTTTTGTTTTTGTTACTTAGAATCTAATAGTATTTTGTGTTTTAAAGAAAATACAAATGTTTAATTTATTAGCTCTTCGTTGAATTTCATTTGATAAGCCAACTTGCTTTTCTTGACATCCTAATAAAAAAATCTTTAAATAATTTTGAAACCAAAATTTACAGAAAAACCTACATTTAAATATAGATACTTAAATTTTACCCCAGATAATGGTTAAAAAGGGAGTTGGTAAAAGTCTATTCGATAGAATCAACATAATTTGTTCTGATCAAAACTTTAACTTGAAAAAAGAATTTAAAATAATCTTCCACTTAAACAACTTACAAATGTATTTTTACCATACATTTCTGGCTTATCAAATAAAACTCAAGGAACAGATAATAAATTTAACATTCGTATTATTTTTAAAACACAAAACGTTATTAGATCTCAAGTAACAAAAACAAAACCATGCAATATAAAGGAAAATACAAAGAGTGTTATTTAAAGAAGGATCTTGTGAATGCAATACATTTTATACAGGTAAAACTTCCAGACCATTAGACAAACGCAAAAAAGAACGTCAAACATATATTAAAAACACAGAATTCCCCAAATCAAAAATCTGTCAACATGCGTTTGATAATAAACACAAAATAAACTGAAATGCTTGTAATATTTTAGCAAGGAAAACTTGTTCTAAAAAACATAAAATAAGAGCATTTGTATTGTTAATATAATATAAAGAAAAAAGATTCGTGTGACCTTAATATCAGCTAATTTTAATAATATTTGGTTATCTTTGCTTGATGCAGAATTTCCTTAACCATCCTTCAGACAGATTCCTACTTATGTCATTTATGATATTACCTCACATATTCTAACAAAATGCACGCAAAATATCTTAAATTTGTATATTAAAATTGAAATTATTTTATTTAAAATTATTATTTAATTTTTAGTAAAAAAAATATATTAATTTTATCTTAAAAGCGGTGGTAGAATTGTCACCAAAACGTAGGCGATGTGTAGTTCGTAGGGGTCCATAATTGCTATACACCAATAGTTTAATACCCTGGGACCAGGATCGAAGCAGTCCCATCATAGTAAGTACCCAATAAAGACTTCCTAATATACAATTTATTGCTAAACAGCGCCACTAAAATTCGTTTGTTATTTTGGGAATTTTATAACTACAGACAGGGATAATAAAAAAGTGTATGATCTTTAACTATCCGTGCTATACACATTTTTGAACGTACTTGGACACTTTGTATAAAAAAATATTTTATGAACTAATACGGAAAATTGTGCTGCGCTTATGCGTAGGGCACATAGTTTTGACAATGATTACAGACTAATTTTATTTTGTTATTTACTTTGGCCAAATAATACTAATTATTTGCAATGTCCGGTCCGTGCTCCAGCGCTGCAAATCTGCCCTTATTGGAAGTCGCTTTTAGTGGGAAAAACAAAAACTAAACCAATAAATAGTGCCATTTTCGTTTATTCCATGCCCTATTAAACAGTTTGAATTTGAAAATACGCGTTCATTTCGAAGTTCCAAACCGGCATGACGGGGTATTTTCATAAAATTAAACTGGGTAGGCGGTATATCGAAAAACATCAAAAGAACTTGACGTTCTAAATTTGACTTTTTTTGCAGTCGATTTTGGTAATTTAGATTTTATCAAAGAGCACTTGAAAAATTTCTATGTATTTGACCAATTTGCTTAATTTAAAACATAAACTGTTAATAATAATAATGTATGATTCTAGACTGTCTCTCACAAAAACTTGATGTGTGTTACACAGCAAATAGTACATTATTTTATAAAGTTTGACCAAATCAAAAAAATACTATGGAAAAAAATATTTTGCAAATTATTACCCATATGCAAATTTTCCAAAAACTACTACAGTTTCACTTATTTTACAGTCTCAATATTGTTCTTCTTATTTTTATGTAAAATATAAAAATTGGGCCTTAAAGGATAACACACTTTTTGACTAAAGTTTATCTTATTTATATTCACATATTAGATATAATATTTTATTATTTAATATAATAATATATATATATATATATATATATATATATATGTATATATATATAATTATATCTATATATATATATATATATATATATATATATATATATATATATATATATATATATATATATATATATATATATATATATATATATTATATATATATATATATATATATATATATATATATATATATATATATATATATATATATATATATATATATATATATATATATATATATATATATATATATATATATTTTATATATATAATAAATTAATATATATAATATATATATATATATAATAATATATTAATATATATTATATATAATATATATATATATATATATATATATATATATATATATATATATATATATATATATATATATATATATATATATATATAATAATATAAAAAATATAATATATATAATATATATATATATATATATATATATATATATATATATATATATATATATATATATATATATATATTATATATATATATATAGGGTTAAAAAAATTTGATTGACTAAAGACAAAAAAAGAGTCTTTGCAAAATTAAAAGAGATTCTTAAATTGTACCCCTTGTATGTATTTACACACAGAGTGTTAAAAAAAGTTTGCAACAAATGGATTTTTTTGTGCTATTGAGATACACATAAAGCTATCCAGTAATCAGTTGTGCTTGTCGAACAGGCTGAAAAAATATTTTGACACTTAACCATTGCTATGGCGGCAAATTTAAAATATTTCATTTGAAAAAACTTTTTAGGGTTTAGGTGTATTTACCTAATTTTAAAAAAATATATAAATAAGAAATTTGTGATTTTTGCGACATACTATATTCATACATTACATTGGTTCTTTCACTATAAATCATTTCACTGGCACTTATATGATTTTAATATAAATATATATATATATATATATATATATATATATATATATATATATAAAAATTTATATATATATATATATATATATATATATATATATTATATATATATATTTTAAATAAAGTTTCATAATTTGAAGGACATTCTGGATCGATTTTAATAAAATTCATATAAACGTGGCCCTAAAATTTTATAAATACAGGGTAAAGTTTTAAGCTTTGTTTAATATTTTTAACAAATGATAGGGTACAATTTGATCTGGGGTTTCTAGGGGAAATTTAAATTCGTCGCTTTATGTTCTATAGGCGCAAAACTTATTTTTTAATCATAAAAATTAATTTTTTAATTTATATTTATATATATATATATATATATATATATATATATATATATATATATATATATATATATATATATATAATTATATAGATATATATATATATATATATATATATATATATATATATATATATATATATAATAAAGGTATAAAATAAGAGTAAGGATATATTACCTGCTTAATCAAAACTTTATATCCAAGAATTAAATCCGAGTTACAAGTACTATTAGGCCATGTTAACTTCTGTTTAATGTGATACTTTTTTCCTTTATTTTTAAATATTTTTTCCTTTATTTTTAAATGTCCAAGGGCTTTAGGCTATAAATTAGGGGATGGTAGCTTAATTACATTTGTGGAACTTGTTCCCTAGCGGACAGAATACACATAAAAAGTTTTTTACTTTTTAAAGCCTGAAATTAGAATGCGTTTTTATTTAGACTATGTCCTTCTTATCGCATATATGAACTAAAAGAATAGCTGATAGTTGATAAACTTCAAAAATATATTGCATGTGCTACACCTTGTACAGTTGTTTTATAAAACTCTTTATATATGTATATAAAAATATATGCGTATAAAAACTTACATTTTTTATAATATTATGTTTAGTTTTCTACGTTTTGTAGCTAATTCATCTTTGGATATAAAAATATTTTTATAGATAAACATCAGTGCTTATTCATTAAGTCTTTCTTTATACGTCGAGTTTTGTAAGCAGTCCTGTGTATATTTTAAAAAAGAAAATGATCTCCCGCAACTACACGTTGTCACTTGTCGTGTTCCGTAGCCATGTTGGTTCTGGTAAGGTGATGGAGCTTTAAGCGGGGTTCGTGGCATGCCCCTATTTTGTACTTGCCCATATTTTGCTCTGCAACCTATTGACTTATTAGGTCTGTTTGTTATTCAAAAATAGTGTACACCATTTTACACTTCTTTTATGTCAGCGATCTTATTGAAGGTGTATTTTAGTTCTAGGTGGAAACAAAAAGTGTAAAATAGTGTAAAATATTTTCGAATAACAAACACCTATTATTCTTCCCTTTCTTGTTATAGAAGCCCGCTTCCTTTAATTAGGTTTAGGATTGCCACCTATTCGTATTTGGTACGAACCGTTCATTTATTAAACTCCGCGTTCGTAGTTCGTACTTGAGTCTAATACGAACACACATTGTTCGTTAATCTAGCTTAGAGTGAATTATGTTCGTCCTGTGACGTTGGTTACTTAAAACTTCTGGCCAGATTTAATGTAAGTTTATGTCCAATGACGTCATTATAGCGTCACCTGTGTTTATACCCTCGAGCATAAAGCTATCAAGAGACAGCCTTGTCGCTTGGCCGGGCGAACAGCATGCGAGAGAGAAAAAGCGCGATAAGTCCAGTACCCTTCTCTCTTACTCTATATACGAGCACCAGATTTTAGGTCTTATTTGTTTTTATTAATTTTTTAATTTGTGGATAGAAACTTGGCCCTTATTTTACATAAGTGTTTTTGGTATGATCTTTTCTCTTTCTCTCTTTCTTTCTCTCTAAAACACCCCTGAATATACGATACCGCCCCTACTTTAGAGCGTTACGATAAAAAATATGCAGTTTTCAGAATTTTTTGTTATCTTATGTCCTAAAAACCTACTTACATAACAAATTTTAAGTTTTTACTCTCTCAGGGAGTGCTCCCTAATTTTGTTTTGTCAATAAGTAAGTCAGTCAGTAGTAAAACAGGCGATTTTCAAAATCAAAAATCTCAGAAACCGCTTGATATAACTTTCTGAATTTTTTCACTGGTAATAAAAATACTTATAAGAATTTACATACCCCTATGTGGAACGATAACTAAGGTATGATTAGGGGAAAAGGAAGTGTAAATTTCAAACTGCATGCGTCAGGCCGGAACTTGGCCTGGCGCAGTACCGTGCGTCTAAATTATACACAAATTATATACCTAATTTTAGTTTTTATCTGTGTATATGAATTACGTATTTACTTTTGATTTTCTGTGTTAATTTGAATGAAATATTCGTTTTTTTTTATATAAGGACTCAAGTTTAGAAAATGTTAATACATGTAAATTTGATCCCAAGGTTTTAATTTGTGCTAAATAAGTATTTTTGATCCATAACCTTTTTTTGCTTCTCACTAATTTTCCAATAGCAGTGTTCGTACTTGTTTTTCGATATGTTGTTCGATATGTTTATGCAGAAGAGGGTTTTCGCTGTGTATATTTCCAAACAGTATATGTCTCTTGTAGTCAGTGTTTTAAAGTTGTTTATTATGTTTCCTCCTCTTCTCCGTAGAGGTGCATATTGTGGGACTGTTGTGTTTGTCCATTTTCTGCAAGTGTTTCCTTAAACCACAGTGACCTGTCAGTAGTCCTAATACTTGTCTTATCTGAGTGCGCTCCAAAAGAAGGACATGAGCTGTTAGTTTCCTAGAAAGGTCACCCAGCGTAGCCTTTGCATGTCTTTGACCAGGTGAAAAATTATTATCTCGTCCATGATAATAGGTAATTCATAAATAGCAGTAAACAAATTTTGGTTCCATATTTTTAACGCACTTGCACGGTGAGATTTTTTATTTAATACCTTTAAAAACACTAATTCCAGAGACTAACTTTTTTCTTTAATGGTAAGATCGCTAACTTCATAACATTCAACCATTTTCTAAACGGATTCTAGTATGTCAGAGGGAATTTCCAAATTAAATGTTTGAAGAAGATACTAATAAGGTCAAAAACTTTTTTATGTTTGACAAATTTATTATCCATAGCCCGAGTTTAGTCCAAGAAACGTATAAAAATAAAAAAAATTTGTAACATTCTTTGAATCCATGGGAAGGAATATTGTTTGTTGGTCTGTAGTTCTTGGTCTAGATTCTAGATACTTCAAAATATCGTGTTGTTTATAAAAATGCCACGTTCTGAAAAAAATATTAAGGCTTGGATAGTTGGATGAGAATTAATGTAAAGATCAACAATGTTTTGTTAAGTATTTTATTTAAGCCATCTTTAACCCCCAAACCCCCCTGAATATCCACCGTAAAACGGAAATATTAATTAAATTTTTTGGAACAAAATCACAATTTATACAAAAAGCAATTTAACAGTTTTTTTTTAAATATTTTTGGTATATATCCAGAGGCTTACACGGAATTGAAGTTATTTATGTACTTTGACAATTTCACGGAACGACGAAACCAATTACTTTACGTAATTTAACAGATGAACCCCTTTTGCTTTACTTGTCTACAAATTCCTTTAAGGAGACTTTAATCACCCCATACACAACCTATTAGTTTAATTATTAGGGTGAAATCAGAACTAAATAATGCCTTATATGTCTTCAAGTCTTAGATGGAAATTGTTTACCTAGATGTTGGTATTTCTGTAATAAAAATAGAGGGAACGCAGCTTAGGGTTTCGTACCAAAAAGGTTAATGTTTTAAAAGCTACGTAGCCTAAGTAACGTGGGCTCAGTTGTAGAGAATTACTCTTTGATCTAGGACCAGTATGGCAAGTAACAAACTTGACCAATAACAGGTTTTGGTAAAATTGTATCACTAAAACTACTTTTTGGCACAGATATTATTAGGGTCAAGTGCCAAGGGGGCACCAGACTTACAAGCATTTGAATTTTAGCCCAAATATTTTACAAATAAATAAAAAACAATTAAATGCAACTGAACTTTATTTTTTTACTAATTCTATTTGACAAGCAACTTTATCGTGCAAAAAAATGTCGATTATTAAATACCTTTTTAATTTTGCACGAAAATGATTAAAATTTGAGAATGTTTAGTTTGGAATTGCTAGGCTGTTTTTTTAAATAAAGCGATGTTGAGAGGAAAATTGAAGTCCCTTTAAAAGAGGTGCTACATGACGCCCCTTTCCATTTGAAAAAACGCCTAAGGGGGCACTCACATGACCACAATAATTTTTATGCCAAAAAATAGTCCCCTTTATCTAAATTTTATCCGACCTCGATATCTTGTCCCGTGTAAAAGTTAAAGGGGGGAGGACTTGTAAAAACCGCACTTTTTTTTTTTTTTTTATATATATATATATATATATATATATATATATATATATATATATATATATATATATATATATATATATATATATATATATATATATATATATATATATATATATATATATATATATATATATATATATATATATATATATAATATAGGTTAAAAAAAAACACCGTTGATTCACAAATATTTACTTAAAAACAGACTCCCGTAAAATTTAAAATATTTCATAAATGTACACAATGGCTAATGTACTTATTTGTACATTTTTTAAAAATTCCCTGACTTTACGTCCGTATAAATCTAGTTTTTACTATTTACTAATTGTCATTTTAGGTGCCTTTTGTGTATGTGATTGTATTCCTATGTATATATCGTAAAAAAAACGAAACAAATTAAACAAAAAATTAATATTTTAAATCAATAATTCATAAATTCTCTCTAGAATGATGTCTACATTAAGATTCTATTCAAATAAATATACTTTTTTACAAAAAAAACACATTTATTTATTATTAAGTTTCCATTACTCGCCCTTTTTAAAGACGGATTCATATTTTTAATTACTGACAGTTCACGTTGACAAGGGACACGAGAGTAAGTTTGTTAACATAGATTCGTTTGTGACACTCGTTTCTCACAGGTCCTATGTTGCTCGGGCATCAAAATGAGTATTTAATATTGGACCTCGAACCGCCATATGGCTGTGCTTGGAGTTAGTTGTGGTACGTATAGCCTGTCTTTAACCCCACACGTATATTTATCTCTTTGCCCTTTTATCGTAATAGTCGAGCTGACATGCATGTGGTCGATAAAATAATCTATGAATAGGTCTGAATTTGTGTATTCCAAGACGTTTTTGACCCAAATGCTACCAACTAACGAATAATAATTTTGAGCAAAAAACAAATAAACAATAAGTAAATGCTTTAATCGAAATTGGTCCGTTGTATAAAATTTATTTTGATTTAAAACACGCCAAATCTCTTCCTTTGCCTAATAAAGTACCATCTCCCAAATATTTTTTCTCAGAAAAAATTGGTTTCGGCGTAATTACGCTTTAAAGTTCACGTCTGGCATTACGATTTCCATTAAAAAAATAATAAATTTTACAAAACCAAGCTGGGGGTTTAAAATCTGTTATTGTTTAAGGAAAACATCTGATAAGTATTCATGATTACCCATCTTTTGAACCAGTGCAACATATCCTTTGTTGTTATGACTATAGTTACTGACTTTTTGAACCAATGCAATACGTTTTTTGTGGATAATTTTTTGTCAAAAGAAAATGAACAGATTATAGTATTCTACTTTTTACATAAACAAAAGAAAATGGTACTTATCCACTGATTAATCTAAGGTGCTTTAATATCCGCATAAGCTTTGTTTGGTATTTTATTCACTCCGCTTTCATCCGTGATGTAATTTTGGAACTTAGCCCCGATGGCCTCTGTTGATCAGGCATTATGAATATGTGTGGTTAGCGCGTTGTAGCGTGATATCTTTATCGCGAGAAATTTTTATATTTAAATTTTAAATATTTGTAACGCTATTATAAAATATCGTAAAAAATGTATTTGGCAGACGCGTTATTTAGGTATAAAGAGTTATTTTAAAACAATAAAAATAATATGTGCAACGGGCATATTGGTATAATTCTCGCCAAAACTGTCTTGCTAAAAATATGCAAAACCACTGAATGTGATATAATGAAGTTATGAATGAATTATTAAATATTATTTATATTCTGTTAATATACTTTTAAAATATTTTATCTAAAAGTTAAATTGAAACAGCTTTTACACGTTAGGACACGCTTCGTACCCAGGTAAACAGGTAAACCTGTATAGTGTATAGGTACGTTATGATCATTATGTAAGATAGGTTCTAACGCGTTGGGTTCCGACTTTTTAATTTATACGGTTCCTTCAGTTATTGACCAGTAAAGGTTAAAACTTGTATAAATGTATATAAATGGAATACATAAAGAATTGAATATAGTACCACTTATAGAATATTTTTATATTTTGTCCAATCAGAAATAATATCGTAAAAATGACGATATTATTTTTGGATATTTTTATGATTAATTAATTGATTGGTGTTTTTAATAATGGTAAGCTTGCTGCAGTTTCTCATGTCAAAAACCTAATATGGTTTTATCTTTTAAAAATGATCCCAGTGCTTTCTTTTTTGTTTGTATTAAGAGGACATATAAGATATATATATATATATATATATTATTATTATAAATAATTATTTTATTATTTTTTTTTAAAATTTTTAAAATATATATATATATATATATATATATATATTATATATATATATATATATATATATATATATAATATTATATATATTATAATATATTTTATTATATTTAATTTTTAAATTAATTATTTACACAATTTTAGTAGAAATTCTTATTTTCCCCATTAATCTAAAATTCTAAAATTATTTGAACTTTAAAACATTTTTGTACGCACCTTAGCGTTTGCGGCAATAAGTTTTGAACATACTCCTATAGCAGAGTTCGGCTCCATGATTTTTTTTATCTTTATGACAGCTCACGAAGGATTATTATATATGTATTATATCTTATATGATCTTATATCCTACATATTATACATATAATATATGAACCTAAGTACGAAAGTACCGTGAGTGCCGGGTTTTCCGGTGTTTAACCCATTTTTTCCCGATATTTTATAAACACCTTTTAAAACCTTGTATTTTTATTTATTTTACATCTTTTTTCCATTAAATTGCGAACTTTTAAGTTCAAAGGGCAACCATATTTGCTTAAAAAATAAAAGTGTAAAAAGGGTGTAAAAAAAACATAAAAAAAGTTTTTAAAGGTGTTTGGAAATATTGTTTGCCAATTTAGTGTAAAAATCAAGAATTTTGTGCAAAAAGAAGGAGGAATAGTGTAAGGTAAGGTGAAAGGTTAGTTTCATTTTCAATTTTAATGATGAATATCTCGAAAACGAAACATTGCCGAATTTTTTTTTTTTTTAGATTTGTAATCAGCGCCCCAAAAAACCGTACCAAAATTGTACTTCCTTTCATTCAATTAGAGGGACCTGTATATATTAAAATTTGTCTGGTCTGCCCAGTAATCGATAATTTTGATCCTTTAAAAGAGTGTACTAAATTATTAAATGAAATAAAAGTACCTAAATGTAAACCTTATTTCTTTTTAATAATCCACAGAAATACACAAACATTGTGGAAATCATCTAAAAGGTAGTTAAGATTGCCTTACTTTTCTCAATAATATTTCCTATAAAATTTTCATTTTCTATTATTCATAATTGATATATTATTATTTATTCGGTTACCTAACGTTACGTCTTATAAGAAGCACCTAATTTAAATATAAAAAATACTTACCTAAAGTTAAAAAGACAGGTATGTTACCCTTGGATTTGCAAGACAAAACCATACAACCTCTAGTCATTTTGTTACGATATTATAAGTAACAAACAATAAACACAAAATTATAGTCACAATTTAATAAACACTAATCACTAAAATAAGAAGGTTTTGATCAATCCAAAAAACGGTACTCCGGCTCTCATAAAATTATAATGTGTTGGCTAACTTCACGCTGATTTATCAGTGTGTAAGTAGGCAACACATTAAATTATTTCGTGGAATTTTGTTATTGCGCAGAATCGGCGGGGCCAACTCTGACAGTTATTTTCATACTGGGCTGGACATTTTTTGATCGAATGGGCCATAGCATTGGGCTTCCATACACCTTTAAACTTCCTTGAATTAACCCCACAAAAAATAGTTTTGTTGGTGGTAATGCAACTCTCCAAGTGCAGTACGAAAACTCTTCGGGCAGATTTGTTGTGAACTCGTAAAAACCAGTTCCGTTACATAGGGTTAATCACAGGGTAAATTATATTATATTTGTGCCAAAATATTTTTTTATATTTAAACAGATGTAAGTCGCTTAAAGGCAAATAAATAATGAGTACAAGTAAAAAAAATGAAGTTGGAGTGGCTCCTTCCATATTCTACTTTTTTATTTGAAAGTAAAAGAGGTGTTTTTTTCTTTGAACAGTCCACGAAGGCTGTGGCCCAAGCACTAACGTACCGTGGGTATCTTAAGTGTGGTGAGAAGGAGTTTGTTCACACGGGACTTAAATATTTGGAGACTGGAAGAAGAAGGAAAACCTTTTGCGGGTAGCAGTTTTCATAGTCTGGACACTCTAGGGATGAGGGAACTACGAAAGCAGGAAGTTCAGCGCCTCTCTAGTTAAACTGTAAAAGGATGCATAAAAGTTGCACCAAGTGTTGCTCCGTTGGGAGCTGCCAGAGGAGGTATTATACTGGAACTCCTCTGAGCAGAAGCCGTGAAAATACCTAAAGAAGAGCGACATATTCCCTACAGCTCGTCGGTGGGCAAGAGGACGAAGCTTTTCTGTGAGCGTGGGATTATTCATAAGATGAACAGCTCTTTTCTGAATGAGTTGTAGGAGACGCCATTCCACCGACATAAAAACAATATTCTAAAGAAGGTCTAATTTGGGATACATACATAGTATACAGATTGGAAGTTGAAAAATACTTTCTGGCTCGAAAGAGGAATCCAAGCTTTTTTAAAGCTGTTGAGGCTATGGATGTAATGACTCTTTGTTCTGCAAAACTTTGTCGCTCATATGTAACGGATGAGCATTAATAGACTTTTTTCGCGACAGCGTACCTGCATGTGTTTTGGAGGTATTAAACTCTATAAGATTTTTGGCGACCCAATCCAAAATAGGTTTAAGGTTTTGTGAGAGAGACATCCGTATTGACCTATGCTTGGTTTTCAAATCAGGCTTATTGACTGGCTTTAGAAAATGGTGCAGTTGGAGTTTGGTGCAGAATTTGTAATTCTGATTTATTTGTACAAAACCATATCAAATTGAGCGACATGTTAAAGGTTTACAACATTTAGAAAATATGCAAAGTTTTCCGGGGGCATCCAAATCTACAGAACGAGAACATTATGTATCAAACGCAGACTTCTGCATAGATTTGTTTAAAGCTTTTATTGCAGCTGATATTCTTCTTCATAAAATAAATTATTGGTCCACGAGGACATTTTTGGAAAAAATAGTACCACAGAAAAGTACCAAACAAATCAACTCTGCATGAAACTATGTTGATAAGTTCCATTTTAAAAACTATGGACAAAATACGACACAATCTGGAAGGAAAAAAGTTATGGTTTAGTGTCCATGAAACCACTGATATCAAGGAGAGATATGTTACTAATATTATAGTTGCACCTTTAAGTTATCAGTTATCACGAACCTGAAATCTCATATTTAATTAACAGTAAAATTAATTCTAAAACCAATAGTGAGACAATAACAAAATCTGTAGTAGAAAGTAATACTTTACTACTGTCAGTCACTAGTATTCAGAAAAGTGGCGTTTTGTTTCTTTCGGATAGTGCTGCATATATGCTGAATACAGGAAGACAGTTAAAAGAACATGTTTACCTCATGCCCTACATAGAATATGCGAAATGGTACGTAACTTTTATCCACGTATTGATACTTTAGTTATCGAGGTAAAAAAGTTTTTCTTAAGTCACCTGCGCGTATTACGAAATTAAAGACATGTGTCCTAATGTCGCATTACTGCCACAACCTGCTATTACAAGAGGAAATATGGCTATCAGCAGTTAACATATTACCATATAAATTATAATGTGGTAAAAAATGTTATCGACAGTTTACAAGATGATGCTTTAAGTGTGAAAAAAAGTAAAGAAGTTATAAATGCACCAAATGTTAAATCTGATTTAAAATTTATTTTAGAAAATTTTGGATATCTTCCGAATATGATTGAACAGTTATAAAAACAAAATGTCCCCCTAGTGCCTTCATTTCATGTATTTCAAATCACTATAAACGAGCTTAAATCTGTTCCTAATGAAATTGGTGACAAATTAAAATTGTACGTACAAAAAATCTTGGAAAGAAATCCAGAATTTTTAGAAATAAAACATATTTTTGAGGCACTACAAAATAAAAGAACTGACTTGTAAAATAATTTTCGATTAACTCCGGTTACAAGCTGTGATGTCGAAAGGAGCTTTTTTAGACTTAGACATATTTTAAATTATAAAAGAACCAATTTTACCGAAACCAACTTTGAAAAGGCGTTAGTTATATCATGTAATGCAAATATATTGTAAAACACTCCTGTTATGTTTTTATTTCACATTTTGTTAAATTTATTTATATTTAATATCTCCTTAATACGCACGCCAATGAATTTACCAGACATAAAAAATGTATAGGGAACAAGCTCGTTCCGAAATCCGGGCCCTAATAATTACATTTTTCTTTAGTCGCATTTTCTCTCTCACGCTTAGAAGTTCTGTTTATCCTGTCTCCAGACGTATTGTGGCTTAAAAATTATATTATTTTTTACCTAATAAGACCATTTTACCCAATATAAGTATTTAAGCTAAGTTTTTTGCAGACTAAAAGATACATATTCTATTACTTT
Organism: Listronotus oregonensis; assembly: GCA_019359885.1. NCBI lineage: Eukaryota > Metazoa > Arthropoda > Insecta > Coleoptera > Curculionidae > Listronotus > Listronotus oregonensis. The sequence continues at coordinate 14,829 of JAHBCN010009637.1, forward strand.
TTTTTATCAAAGGTCCTCCACCCCTTTAATTATAAATAATTAACATTCACGTCCTTTGAATGGCGGTTAATGTATTTCGGAAAACAAAAAATCTTTCCCCTAAATTATAACAGAGCTGTATGTATAAAAACAATGTGGTTCTTTCCAATTAGCTTAACTGCAGAATTAGAGCACTCTAGTGTCCGTTTTCAAATAACGTTCTCATTATCGCTAAAACTAACCGCAGGGTCGAAAAAATTGGAGGTCCACTCACCCCCATTTAAACATGAAAGGTAATGTGCCATTTAGATCGGTCTAACTTAACCACTTAAAGGTTAATGTAATACTCCCAACATTTGGGAAAGGTAAGACGTAAGATAAATTTCCTTTCTTCATCTAAAAATATCCCACTATTTTTAAATATCTTCTTAAAGGGAAAGAAAAAACTTTTGTAGGATATTTACTATTACTTTGAATAGCAAACTAATTCTTAGGGGGATTTTCTAGTTTTAAGCTCCGATTTTTATCTCAATTTCAACATTTTTTTAAGGTGAAATCGAACAGTAAGTAAAACAATGCTTATACCCTTTATTTTGCCATCTTTAAGCTACTAAAAAGTTTTCGCCAGAAAATGTTAAACCGTCATTGAGTAAAATAGCACCGAAGAAAGTCATGCTCTCCGTGCCCCGGTAGACGGGCGCACCTGGTCCCGGTAACTGGAAGGTCTAAAACAGACAAGACCAAAAAACTAACAAAATATAGAATCGTAGATAGGGTCGGAGCCTCGGAAGTGAGATCGTCAATTTTTCACAAAATGGTGGCCATTTAAAAAAAGAAGTTTAAAAAATTGACTTATTTGTATTTAAACGTACGTAAAATCCAAAATTTTAAACTTTAACTTTCGAGGTTGCAGCCATAGCCAGTTCAACATTGGTAAAGAAATTTTAACATAAATCCATGCGCACAGCAAAAAAATGTGAGTTTTGGGAAATCGCGTTTAAAGTTTTGGGAAAGAGCGCTTGATAACACGGGACGACCGATCGTGTATTTCGACTATAAGAAATGATTTCCGGAAAAAACAGTTTCGCCCACATATTTTCTATAATATAAGATATCGAAAGGGGCAATAAAAAAATCGATTTTTTTAAATTTCTAGAAAATCTCCTTAAGAGCAATTTTATGACTAATTACGGTTTTTGGGTGCCTACATATGAAAAGATTACAAAGTACGATTAAATTTAAGCTTGCGTTTTTATAAACGGACTAAATTTGTCATTTTAAAAGTTCTAAATTATCTCAAAAACTAGACATTTTTAGCAAAAATATTTAGAAAGCATTGTTGTAGAGAATGGTACCATCTTAGATCAAAAAAATAATAATAATTGCTAAATAAATGTAAAAACATCGTGCTGCTTAAAGTATTTTTATTAAAATTTGGCAGAGATTAATTTTTAAATTTAACAACTTTCTATCAATTTTTGCCAATTTTTGTTTTATATCAGATTATTGTTATTTTTTATATAAAAGTACTAAAAATCTAATAAAAGCTGTTTTATAACAACATTTTATTAATAAAATATATTTTTCTAACCTTTAAAAACCACCACCAAATACCAAAACTTTAAATTTAAAACCTAATTTATAATGTTTTTGTTTCTAGAGTTAAAACGAACCTAGGAATAATATTTTTTACATTATCTTCATATACATGAAGATGTATGAAAATACAGACACAATTATTTGCATTAAAACTGTTAAACACCAATATAATTCAGTCAGTACAATTATTGATTTCCCGATATGGATATTTGCAAACACTGGTTTGACACTAGCAATTCGAAGCGTCGCGTCGCGCCGTACACTAATGTTGCCAAATGCAGGCTTTCCAAAAGAGCACTATGTCGGCAAATATAATTCGCCAGCTTATTAAATTTCGGTCGTTTTAACAACACTTTTTTACATTAAAATTTGGACAAATCCCCGGATTTAGAAAATCTGCTTTTTTATATGTAAATATACAACAAAACGTAATTTGTTCAATTTAAACTGCCTTAAATCAATAAGTAATAAATTATTTTGTCCATTAAAAATACCATTTTTTATATATGCTGAGACTTTTTTTTGTCACACTGCCTATTACAGATCGTATGTATGTGTAATTTTTTTGCATAATTAAATATTGAACCCCTCACTTTTAGATGGTAGTGATTGACCTAAGTTGTAGCACTTGTAAACTGTGGTTAACCTTACTTCTATGTCTATCTCTTTTGCTCTCATAGAGTAATACTGATTTGTGAGGATAATTGTCGGTAAAATAACCTATGAACAGAACACTCACTGGGTGTCTGTATTCTAAGATGTATTTGCATATCTGCTTTATAACTCCGTTATTAAAAAAATCATTATATTGTTTTTATTTTTAAAATTTAAACTTTTAACAGAAAAGTATATTGTATTATGTAATGTAATGTAAGTAAAAATAGTACGAGTTTGCCAATTTGTAGCTTCACCTACAATAATGAAAACACTTAACTTGGATCAGCCTGCACACACGGATTCTTTTATTCTAAAATTGCCAATAAAACCACTATATTTATTGTTTGTACTATATTTGGAAACACCCTGTATAGGTAGATCTAGTTGTGCAACGAACAAATATTATATGGTATCACTTCCAGACCCGTACAAACTTAATTTTAAAAACAATAGTAGTTAGTGGTGGCGACTTTATATCAGACCATATTTCTGAAGTTCAGTTAGAGAGTTAATCGCAAAATCCTGCCTTCAGGGAAAAGAGTTTTAATGTTTTTAATCAGATAATATGGCTCACACACGTATAATGTGCGTTAGAGCTTGAGTTGAGTTTAATCCTCCGTCCTCCGTATATCGTATTTAAACTCGTTAGCTTCATTACTACTAACCGGATCCTATATAGCAAATTGAATTTTGAGAAGCAGCATCTCGTACAGATAAAAAGGTAGAACATCCAAAAAAAATGTTTTTAATTTTCCGCATTTTTAACTTTAAAGTTCCTCTGCGGTAATTAATTTTAAAAAATTTTAAATTGTAAAATTAAACGGGCGATGGTTTCCTTTAAAAGGGGGAGCAAATAATTTGCCAAGGAGAATAGGCCTTAACGCGGTGAAAATAAAGAAATTGATAAATCTGAAAGACTCAATTCTTCTTTAATTCAATGTTTATTGGCTTGAACTACTTCTTTGATTAAAAGGGGAGGGCCAACTTTTATTTTCCCTTTAATGAAATAAGAATCTTCGCGACCTGATTGAACCAAACCGAGATACGCCAATTTCAATTCGTAAATTTGATTTTGAGAAATCATTTTATTACTTCTCGTGAAAAGAATTGCTAAAATGTAATTCAAAGACTTGGTAAGTTTTACTTAAAACTGAGGATATATAAGAAATGTATAAATGGTTTTAAAAGCACGGCTCAACTAATATTATCCCTAAACTACATATACTTAACTAAAATGTCGATCTGTGTTAAGGACTCACATGGGTAATCTAAATTAATTGTTATTATTATTGAATTTGGATTAATTAGCAATTAATTATTTAAACCGTTCTAAGATCGGCAATAAAGATAACTTTCACACATTTCAACGAATCTGCGCAAAATATTTAATATATATATATATATATATATATATATATATATATATATATATATATATATATATATATATATATATATATATATATATATAGGGTGTTTCTTAAAGATTTGCGTATAAATATACATAAAAATTAGGACACCTTGCTTTTTAAACCGCCGTTTTTGAGGAAAAAAACTCGAGAATTTTCCAATAAATCTAGTTGACCTGGAATATGTCAAAAGCCGTTAACATTTCTAAGTAAGTGGTTGTTATCCAAAACGTTTGCCTATTTTCACAAACTTATTAATAATAATAATACAGCATTATTCAAGTCAAAAATGGCGGAAATGCATTACGTTATGGTCTCGACGACGGTAACGTAGAGCAATATGGTAGAACTTTCTCAAATATTTTTTGTTGTCTTGTTGTTACATCTAAAGGTAGGCCTCGAAATTTAAGAACTTCTCAATTTAGGAGAGCAGTGCTGCACGAACTTGAAGAACATTTTGAACTAAGTACGATGAAGATCGCCAAAAACTTAAATATTTGCCACTAAATTGTTTGGAGACATTAAGTGGATTTTTATTAAATCCGTATCATATTTTAAGAGTATGGGTCCCAGGGCTTCCCAGAGATTTTTCAAAGCGAGGTGGTATCTTCATAATGTTCCCCAAATCTCTAATTTAAATCATACAATCTGTTCAGCACAATCCTTTGTGGGCCGATGAAAATCCTCATGCATAACCGAAACCCATTCTTAACACCAATTTTCGGTTAACTGTGGGCAGGAATTGGTAACCACTTTATTGATACATTCTTCTTGTTAGGATAACTGGACGGCCACTCTTAACTTAATTTCCTTCAAGAACAATTGCCTTTTCTGCTTGAAGATATTTAGTTAGCAATAAAAATCAAAATATCAATGAGATAAAGCACCAGTACATTTAAGTGTAATGGTTCGCAATGATTTAAAAACTGTTTATACAAATCGCAAAATAGGCCACCTTGGGCCTTAAGAATGATCACCAAGGTTTCCCGGCCTCGGTGGCTTAGATTTTTCTGTGGGGTCATCTTGTGTACGCTAGTGTACAAAAAGTAGCTCTAAAACTGAGAAAAAAAATTTAAAAAAGAAAATTTGCAGCATGTGACAGGATACAAAACACTTGGGAATATTTGCTTTGCTTTGCTTTCACTTTTTGGCCTCCGTCGGTTTAACGTTCAACCAGCTCTCCCTTTCCAGACACACGTTGTTGTCAACGTGGCTTTCCCAGGCTTTGTACGTGGAACTTCTGGATAGTCGGGCTCTGTAGCCCCCAAAAATTCCCAACTTTTCAAAACTTAAATTCTTAACAAAAAAAAAATTATCGATGCAGGGCACAAAAATGGACGTCCGACCAGGAAACTTCTACCGGTATCACGCATAACCGCTTTCTGTCAGTACTGCTCCTTCCTGCTGAGCGCGCAACCATCTTCCGCCATTAGGAAAATTCCTCGTGCGTGGGGCTCTCAGAAAGAAACAGGTATAGGAATCTTCGTTCACGGCGCTTAGCCCCAGAAGAAGGACTCCATCGTTTGGCTTAAGTTTCTTCTTGATCCCCGATGGTAAAAGCTGTTGATACAGCTCCTTCAGCCGCCTTCCCGGAAAAAACTATGTAGTTTTTTTATCGCGAGCACTTCACTGATCGGAGGTCAAATAGGAACTGCTCTGGGAATATTTGAACGAGTGCGCGATTCTATGAGAAGAATATTAGGTGAAGGGGGCCATTTTTAACAATTTTTGTAATAATATTTTGGGTGTCATATTATATACTGTACGGTATTATATGTATGCCGTAAGTTATTTTTTTATCACATGCAGATGTCGTAAGCAATTTTTTATATATATTATTAACTTGTTTTTTTACATTTTTATCTCAAAAACGGTTCACTTTGCTTTTATACATTCATATTTAATGTCCATTTTTGATGCGATATAACTTTGAGGATTTTAGTAGTTTTAGAAAGTGCTTAAAAAGTAAAAAGATACAAAGTGCCAGTTTGCAGTCAAATTAGTTCATTTAAAAAAGCGGTATTAACCAAAACAAAGTTTTTCATTTACGTGAAAAATAAATTTCACTTTATAGTTTTCCCTAAACTAAAAAAAAAAGGGGTTTTTTTGATGTCCATGTTACAGCTTTAATTGACTATTCAAATGAATGAAGCTGTTACAATTTCCCATAAACATACATTGTAAAAATCAAAGCCAGAAAAGTGTATCGACATAATGCTTTGAAAATGCTATATATGGCTGTAATTCAGTTTAGTATTATATATAAAAAAATAGTCAATAAATGTTTATAGCGTATGTGAAATAGGTATACAAAACTGTCATAAATCAGGAACTAAAATAAATCACATTGACAGTTTTAAGATTTTATTTTTAATTATGTTCTTGTTTGTCGATTGCTACAAAGTAAAAATCCTTTGTTTTTGATTTTAAACAACTAGAATTTTTATTTTACAAGAAATATACGTGTACCTAACTTGTAACCTAAAACCTTAAGAAATGTTTTTCTATTTTTATGTTTTTCGTGGAAAGATAAAATATTAATTATAAAGTAAAATATTCTTACAGCCCAAACTGAAAACCGTTTTCTAAGCTAAAATTTTAGTTTAGTCAATGATCGATATTATATTTTTGGTTTAGTACTGGTCTTGACTCCATATGCTGTAAACTGGAAGTACTTTTCAATAAAATTTTTTGGCACAAGACAAATAACATGACGGAAGTATTAGTCACCCCAGAAGAAAACTGACATGACTTAAAAACTAACTTTTGAGAAAATAGAAAACAAAAAAATCCGAAAATTTGAAGGCGTTACTACGTAAGCGTAATTAAATATTCATCCAAAATTTTATACCTGATAAGAAATGGTTGCCCTAGTGATAAATATTAGAATTTTTAAATTATTTTGATTTTAAGCTAAAGATATTCGCCAACACTGGTTTGACACTGGCAGCAGGGAACATGACTGGCGATGTACACTATTTCCCTTTAAAAATACAATTACTTTTAGAATAATAAATTTGTATATTTTCTTTGCACAGGAATCATTAAAAATATTTTCCGAGAAATTGCCAAATTAAATCATGTTTATTAAGAGTTTAAAGGAATGCCACATGACGCGAATAATTCGGGCGCGGCGAAACGCCCGGAAATATTTCGGGGGCAACATAGGCGGAAAAATTTCGCTTCATAACGAAACCCGCGATTTTATTTCCGCGACCAGGCGTTTTTTCGTTTTTTGCGAATTTAAGATGGCTTTTTCTGGAATATTAATAGAGGGTTTGGAAGAAAATCCATTTTATACGATTTAAGCCATGAAGATTATAAATTCGCCGCTATTATTTAACACTTTTAAATCTTATAAAAAAAAATTTAATTTTTTTAAAAAAAAAATATAAACTTACCTTAAAGTAATGGCTAGTTTTTTCTGCTTTAAATAGGTTTTCGTAAATTGGATATTGTTTTTTGACGTCTTCTTTTATTAGGTATAAATATATCATCGAAACAATTAATTCCATTCTAAAAAAATTTATAAAAACGCTTTTCATCTAGTCGCAGTTGTATTAGTGTAGAAATTGCCTTTTTTCTCTTTCCAAATTTATGTCATTTCCACAGCTTTTTTTTAAAAAAAAAACACCAACTTTAGCACAAAAAAAAATAGACGCTTTTTGTCATTTTTCAACAAATTTTTTTTCCCCACTTATTGGGAAAATAGCTATTAACAAAAAATGATTAGAATGTTCCTTTCAATTTTTCATCTTCTAAAACAGCCAAATTGTATTGCTTCTTCTTTAGAGCTTGAAGAATCCATCCTTCCATATATCAAAAAGAAAAATATCTTGTAAATTTTGGGAAATGTTAAAACACGAATTTTGATTTCCTATGTGGCGAAATATTCGCGCAAATGTGATAGGAAGGGAATTTTGATCGCCTATGTCCGAAATATTCGCTTCGTTATCGCGGCGATTTAATTCGCGTCATGTGCATTCCTTTAATAACAAAGCCCAATTATTTGTTTTGTGTCCCAAAATTAACTTATGGTCAAAAAAATCTCTTTCGGGAAATTATTTCGTCTCTAGCAATGTTCCTGCAAGCTCTTTAAATAAAACCAAAAAGAAATTATTATTTTAATTCAATAATTTAATGGTCGTATTGGACCCCCAACACTCACATTCTTTTTCAATGAGCTTAAAAGTTTTATATGTACCTAGTTTTCTGGAATAATGATTATACCCGTTAAGAACATTTTATTTATTAATAAGTTTCTATTATTCGCCCAACTAAAGACAATTTAAATTTTTAAATACTTACAGTCCAGTTTAAGTGATAAAGAATAATTAAATGAATGTTTCTTAATATCGAATCGCATTTTTTTAAATAAGTAAACAAACCAAAAAACTTCTTAAGTCATGACTGTATTTCCTAATTTTAGTATTACTTGCTTCGCAAGAAATTATAAAATTTATCACGTAAGAAGTTAGGACAAGGCAATTGTAGGATTTTATTGCTGAATGAATTAAATGACTGCAATATACACAAAAAAACAGGGAAAATTTCAATGAACAAGAAAACCGAAATGCCTATTTTCAAGGCAGTTCTTCAAACCAACCGGTAAATAGTTGTACTTACCCTTGCTTTGCCGTGGCATCGTTCAAAATTGTCAAATTAGGATCTGGTTACATTTGAAAATTTTCCGGCCCACCGGCCACGGCTAAATCACCCGATAACAATGGATAAAATGTAGGTTTGTGCCTTTAAAATTTTGAAGAGTTGGGGAAAACAGTAAATGTCACAAAATGATGTCAACTAAATGTACACCTCCACGTACTGTCTGGTACTATAACTGGGCCGACTGGGATGTTCTGAGAGATTTCTTTGCCACCTATACTTGGGATCCTACCTGTTTCCCCTCACGATCCCTCCAAAATTTACAAACAACTTACCGAAACAATTCAACTATGCATTGGGGAATTATTCCTTATACCAAAAGAACTTCAAACCTCCAAATACAAACCATGGTTTTCTAAATCCTGTGAAAAATAGACTTTTAAAAATCTAGCCCAAAAACCCAATGGCTAGCTTTAGCAAGAAATCAGTATAATTAAACTATTTCAAAAGCCAAAGATAGTTTTAAAATCCCGGGTAAAAAATAAAAAATCCTCTCTTACTAGATGGTAGTAAGTCCTTCTGGTCCTTTGCTAAAACATTATCAAAACTTTTGAACAAATTCTTTTCCACGGGAATCTCTAAAGATGAAATTATTTTTACCTCTAAAGAAAAGCCGAACTATTTGCCAAACAATTTGCTGCAAATTCTACCCCGATCCTCCGTCAATCTTCCTCTTCCAACAGTTGCCCCTGTTCCTTATAAAATGCCCAATATATTTTTAAAGTCAAACAGATCAAGCGTATTCTTTCTTCTCTTAATACTAAAAAATCGTCGGGCTAGATGACATACCAGCAATCGTCTTGAAAAATGTGCCCCCGAGCTTCACCCTCTTAACTGCCTCTTTCGCTCTCTTGACTCGGGCATTTTCGGAGAGCTGGAAAGCTGCACGTGTGCAATCTGTCCCAAAAAGGATGCAAAAACTCTTCCTTTTAACTATAGACCTATATTTTTTCTTTCTTTGTTTGAAAGTAATGGAAAATTTATTAATTCCCGAATCTTAAGTATTTTGAAAAACACAAAATTTCACATGACAACAGTCTGGATTCCGTCACAAAAGATCCACAGCTGATCTTCTTCCCCTTTTTCTCACATAACTGGAACAAGTCCCTTGAGTTTTTGGTGAATCCCAAATCGTTGCTTTAACATACTAAAGCTTTTGATCAGGTTTTTGGCAAATTTTTACGGGGCCTTTTTTTAACAAACTTCCTTCCTAAAGATCTTTCCAACCCTCAAGCCCCTTTTTTTTCCCCCAAACGCCGGCAATGCAAATATCTCTTTCACAAGACCTTAAAGTAAACTTGGATTAGGGCGCCTAAAATCTTGTTCGTTTAATGCTTTGAAAACAGCCTTTTTCCTATAGCGAAAAAGTTGGCCAATGCTCATTCGTTACATATGAGCGCAAGTTCTGAGAAAAAAGAATCGTTTAATCTTGTTTGTTTTACTTTTAAAAAAATCACCCAACTGGCACAAACACATTACATCCATAGCCTCACAGGTTCAGAAAAGCTTGGATTTTTTTTTTGGGCCAGAAGATTTCTCCTTCTAATCTGTATACTCTGTATGTATTCCAGATCAGACCTTCTTTAGAATATTGTTCTCACGTCTGGGAAATGGCGTCTCCTCAACCTTGGCATTCTTGTCCATCCAAAAAAAAAGCTGTTCGTTTTATTAATAATCCCACACTTACAGAAAAGCTTCCTTTTCTTGCCCCCAAGGAGCTGTGGGGGATTTAACTCTCTTTTATAGGTATTTTCACGACTTCTGCTCCGAAGATTTGGCCAATATAATTCCTCCTTTAGCAGCTTCCAACAGACCAATAAAGAGCGCCACTTTTATGCATCCTTTACAGTTAATCTCCAAATATATAAGTCTCGCGTGAATAAACTTCCTATTTCCACATTTTAGATACCCACGGTACGTTAGTACTTAGGCCTTAGCCTTCGTGGAAAGAGTTTTTTTATTTTATTCTTAAACATATGGATTAAATTACGCTCCAAAGAAAATTTATTTGGAACAAGCTACAAACAACTTTTTTAAAATTAATTCATTTAAAAGTAAAAGAAAAAAGTTTTTTTTAATTAAAAAAGTGCTCGTGTTTATGCTGGAAAACTAGGAAGTTCCACAGTTTGGTTGGTAAAGAGGTTTCGTTAAAAACAACATCTATAATGTAATAAATCCCCAAAAATTTGTAAAGTAAATTTTTTATTTAACGGTTTTTACATACCATTTAATTTAATTTTTTTCTATTTTTTTAGTATTTGCTATTAACTGGCTTTTTTGTTACCGACGTCAGTCGTTCTTTAAAAATTACATTAACGTCTTTTTATATCGAGATGCTTTCGGTTAACATTTACTTTTAAAACTAAAAATTAATAAACAGTTTTACAGGAACCTTCGGAAGCCCCCAATATAAGGTAGACCATCAGCGGTGAAACTAGAACCTCAGCACTAATCCACTTACGCTCCGGCCAGCGTTTGACGCATATATTTTGTAACTCCAGGGAAATTTTTCTGGGTAAAGTATACCAATGAATCTGGCTGACCCAAACCTACATTTTCTATTGATTAAATTATTTTGGCCAAAAATGGCTTAATTGTTTTTGTCGCCGACTATTCATTTCAATGTACTCATAAATTCAGCTTAACCCCTTTAATTGAAAAAGGAGTATTTTTAATAATTTTAACCCTTTTTCCATATTTGTCACCTTATTTGGCAAAAAAACATATTACTTTTCTTTGAGTAACTTTAAAAGATTACATTTTAAGAAAAATAAGTTAAGTTTGTTTAATTATTTTTTAATCCTTACTATTTTTTTGTCTTGGAAAACTATTTCTTATCAAAAAGAAAAAAGTTTGTCAAAAAATATTCCGTCATTGTCGCCCTTCTATAATGATAATTTTTTTAAATTATTTTAATAAAAATTTCCTAGAACTCAAATCGCAAATTTGTTTGAGAATAGTTGAATAACCAAAAACTCTTTAAGTCATGACTGTATTTCCTTATTTTGTCTTTATACCCTTCACAACGGTTATAAAATTATACCTCTCATAAACAGTATGGATTAGAGAAGTTAGGAGCAAGGCAATTAAAGATGGTGAATTTTAAAATGGTTTATGGTGTTCTTGAGAAGATGAATATTGCCATAAATTGCGAAGTCAATATTAGAACGGTAATTTCGGATTAGCAAACGCGGGTCGTAATAATTTATGTGCAGGGCTTAGCCGCGGACAAGCTTTTTCTGTTAATAAGCTAACTTAATTATACCAAAATCTAGCATTTAATCGCGCGTTAGTTTTGACCCGCCGAACACTATACATTATTACAACCCTGGTGATGCATTGCTGTTTTACATAAATTAACTGGGAAATTTATACTAATAGTTTGAGGCTAAAGTAGCAAAGTGTTCGCTTCGTGCTAGCAGAACCTATTTTGATTCTCACATGTTTACCCTTGCATAATTTATTTATTGCAGTTTTCCATCTACACTGACATACAGTGTGTTGCCAAATATAAAATTCCTATAGGGTTAGTATTTCTGTATTGTGTTTTATTATCTACGTACCAGATAAACAATAAAACATTCCAGTAAAAAAAATAATAACGTTTTTATAACAATGTAATGTTTTTCCTAAGTATATCGTGTTCCTTACTTGCAATGCATTTTTGCTGAAAAATATAACACTAAAACATTACAAACAACATTGACACTTATTTCTAACATTTAAAAACAATTACGCAACATGGAAAAAACGAAAAAGTTGTAAAATTTACGTTGTATTTTTAAAAAAAAACATTTGCCACGTAAGGCCTCAAGTACGTATTTTTACATTCTTGCCATTTGTTACTCTGTAGAGAAAGAATACAGAAACTAATTTGTGGAGCTGGCCCACAGATGTCAAAACGGAACTCAAATACTTACTGGGAAATTTAAAAAAAGAATTAGCTGGTTGGTTTAAAGTGGACCGCCCTCCATTGCGACCGCTCGGTATTTGGGCTCACACCTTTTATATTTATCCAATAGATCAGACTTTAATGAATCCGATATCAGATTGGGAGAAGTTCTTACTTCTTCTGGTCTCTACCGGACACGAGCACAATATGTTTCGATGTTTCTGGTGTCCCTGTCTCCTGGGAATATGACGAGCAAACAATTAGATCCATATGCATGCTCTCCTCTCCCGGTCAAATGACGGGGTAGCTACCAGGTTCTTGTTACAGGAACCAGATATTTCCCTTCTGAGGCCGCATCTCCGGCCTACCCTACGGTCATATCCTCTTTCTGTTTAAAGCCAGGGAACCCCTTTTGCAAGCACCGTTTGTTCGGGATGAATTAGCCCTTTCCCGTGAAACAGGCGCCGGTGACCAGGGCACCTTTCGAAACTTCACCCGTTTCGGTCCCCACCTTTGTCTGCTTGTGACTTTGGGGCATTCTGTGCGCTGACCGAAACGAATAAATCGGGTTTTGGGCAGCGCACTTTTTGTCACTTTTTTCCTATGAAAGCGGTTCTGTCCCTTTCTGTTTGGACTATGGAAGTAATAGCCACCACGGCAGACCCGCATTACCCAGTGGCTGATCTCTGAGAATTTGCCCTGTATCTCAGAGGGACCGTTGGAGACATGTTTAAGGCACAGGATGACATCTCACATGGTATGTTAACACCTTGGGTTAAGCCTGGTGTTCATCTTAGCTTGGATCCCGTTCCTATCCCATCCAAAAGAGCTGCCGATAACCAGCAACTCTGCGCGTGTCGAAAAAATCCCAGGGGCCCCAAACCCGACAACGACGTGTGAACACAGCGGTTGGATTAAAAGGGGACATTTATACGTATCAAGCCACATGGTTTTTTTCTTTGATTTTGGCCAAAGCTTGGTCAGACCAAGACCGCCTTACTGTAGCAAGACATCTAAAAATTTATTAAACCAAATTTTCATCTAACAATTAGTTGCTTATATAAAAATTTGTTTAATTATTTTTTTAAGAAGATTTTACTACATAAATAAAATAATTTAAACATATTAAACGTATTAAGAGTGCATTTACGCTACACCTTAGGGGGGGGCAAAAGGACGTGAGACGTGGGCGCAGATAACAAACTCGCACACCACTATTTTTGTATAGCCGCATTAAAAATATTATATTTTATTTAGGTTCTTCCAAATTCGTGTATCGATGCGATTTTTTTCCGATTGCAAGCCTACAGGAGATAACGTTTTTCGTAACTATGTTTCACTTTTAAAAGACATAAATTATACACCATTTTAAAGGTAAGAAAATAACTATGTCTCTGCTTGCGGATTTTTAAAATAAGTCAAGTTAAGAGAAAATAGCATCTAAACATAACCGATTTTTGGTGACATTCACTTAAAAAAATATTAAAAACTAAATCCAAAAAAAAATTTTTCAGAAGCCTAGATTTAAGTGTTGGCTTTCATATAGTTTTTGAAAATTATCGATAACTTATACCGTTTTTAAGAAAAAAAATTTTCCCCAACCCCAAATTGGATTAATTTTCGCGGCGGGAAATGGACTCTTAAGACACTCAGGTAGTTAGTACTTAGGCCTTAGCCTTTGGTGGATGTCTAAAGATAAAAAAAAAAATTTCACAAAATAAATATTATTTCTAGCAAAGAAACTAAATACGCAATAAAAAACATATTTATGTGCTAAACATTTTAGCTTTCGAGCCTATACCTAGAAAGAAGCTTACAGTATAGTCTTTCTCTCGGCAAGGCACAATTAGCACATAGATAGCTGTATATACCCCTCGCACCAACCAATGAGCATATAAGAGCGAGAGAGAAAGGTTGTACTGTGATTCTTCTTTCTTTTTCGCAGGCTCGTTAACACTGCCAAACGGCATGGCTGCGTCTGTGAGTGTATGCTCGAAGATTTCACCAATAAAATTTTACAAACATTTTATGTACTTATGTCTCATTAAGGCCGTATTTAGGCGGTGGCGAGATGGGCGCCCGCCAAGCAGCTACATGGGGGGCGCAAAATCGGTCATGAAAAATATTTTGTTTTCATCAGTTATCAGTACCTATCATTAGGGTTCTTCGTTTTGGGGAAATTTTTTTGCTCCATTGACGGAATATTGTTTGAAACAAAAAAATCTCACAAAAGTGAACTCTTAATTCGCCAAATAATTTGAAATTTTTCTCTTTTTTTTCTATTTACCTATAGCAAGGAAATTTCCACAAAGATAATTATTTTTCAAAAAACTATTAGATTTGGTCTATGTTAATGGGACTTTTTGTAGAAAATTCAATTTTCTACAAAAATTTTTATATTTTTGCTGTAAAGTGTATGTTTTCGAAAAACAAATAACCAAAATTTTAAAAAATCGGCTTTATTTTTTCCGGTGGGGCAGTTATAGAGCATAATTTAGTTATAGGCACTTTAAAAGATTAGAATTTTTAAATTTTCACAAAATTCAATAAAATGAAAACTATAATAAATAAAAAACAATTAATATTTACGTGTTATTTAAATGAGAAAATTTAAATTCATTTAGCGAGTATTAATATTACAATTAACTTACCTTTGGTGGAATTTTTTTTGCATTTCGCCTCAAAACGAAGCATCCTAGTAGTTATATTATTTTATTTTTATTACAAAATTATTAAATACATGTGATATAATTTTTTAATCAATTTTTTGTTGCATATTATTTAATTTAAGAGTATAAATGTTACGTTTTGTTAGGTCTGCTATGCACAGTATTTTTGTAAGTCGATTTTGTTGAAAATTATTCTAAATAATTTAAAAAAGGATGTATGGTTAATTTACTTTTTTTTTTAGTTAGATACAAACAGTTGTTTTTTAAATCATGTTTTTTTTCAAATAGTAGGCTAATATTTTCATGTAAAGAAAAATTTAGAAATTTTATCAAATTCCACCCCAAAATTGGTATTTTAAAGAAACGAAATTCCGGATCATAAAACTTTGAACCTATTACTTTGCACTTTTATTTTGTAAAATTTCCGGGGGAAAAAATCCCGGCCTTCCGTTTTCGTTGAGGGGGATTCCATATCCCAAATTTCCTTAGGGTGGGGGAGGGGGGGGGGAAATGTTAAACCCCCAAGGGCGCGGCCATACCTAATACGGCCCCGTGTCTCATAGAATGGGTCAATTCAGCAAAGTTTAAACTAACTTAATAGGTACAGTAATAGAAACAGATTTGCCAGCCAGTCAACATTATGGTCTTATCACATTTAGGTTAGCCGATATTTTGATTCACCGCTGGTCGGTCGGTGTTTATGATTACTTTTTGATAATAATTTACCATCACCATTCCATGTAAGGTGAGAGCCTATCACCATCTATCTGAAACGTCTTTAAAATATTGTCAAGTTAGTTTATTAATTTGATTATATTTTACTACATCAATTAAGCTTAAAATGCACCTACACTGTAGCGTTCTTAGATCTAAAATAACGTGTTTAATAAATAGCAATATTCTTATAAGACTTGCAAGATTCTTGCTGCAAAAAGCAAGACCAAGACCAAGACCGAGAGCGTAATACCAAGACCAAATGAGTTGACACAAGACCAATACCAAGACTTGCTAAGTTTTGTCTTGGTCTTCCATTTAGCAAACTACCAAACTTGTAAAACGAGACTGCACTGGACTCCACAAATATACGAAATATCACCCAAGAAGTCAGAAATCATTAATATTGCAAAAATATAGACCGGCAATAAAATAAAAACACATCACATCGCTATTTACATAACTAAATCTTTAAATTTAACCCAATTACAGTTGATAAAGAACCAAGGAAGTTTAAAGGTGTATGGAAGCCCAATACTGTAGAACAAAATTGTCCAGGCGTGCAGGGCAGGGGAATAGGGGGTTGGCCCCGAGGAATTTGCGCAATGAATAGTAGGTCAGTTCCCGGGATTTCCATAATTCTTTGTTACTATCTAAAAAATTTGGGGTTTTTATCAAATGTCAAATTCCAACATTCACTTTTTTTTTATTTTTTGCACAAAATTGTTTTATTAAAGGATACTACTGTAGAATATTTAAAAAAAATTTTTAAATTTTTGTTTTTTATATATCTGAAAAAATTTTAAAAAAAGAATAGATGGCACCACTTTACTGCCTTCTATTTAAATGGTCATTTTTTTGGGGGTTTTTGTTTTTTCCCCCAAAAAAATTTTTGTAAATAAATAAAAAACTTTTTTTAAAAAATAAATTTCAAACATTGTATGATAATATTATGTACTTCTTTCATCAAAAATTTTTTTTGTTTAAAAAGAAGGGCAAGATAGTGTAAATAAGTTTAATCTAACCCTAAGATTCTGGTTGTACATTAAAAAAAAAAAAATTTTTATAACTGCTTTTTAGGCATATACTTTTAAATTAATAAAAAATTTTTCCCCAGAGACGAATAACGGGGTTTTTAAAAAAATGTTTGGCCCCTTTTGGGGTATCCTTGAAACAGTATCCGTTAAATATTATTTTTTACAGTATGTCGAGTTTAAAAAAGTTGATAAAAAAAAATTTAAAAAAACCCAAAAAAATCAATTTATTTTTAAACAAATGGTATTGTCTCAAAAAGTTGCCTCCTCCCCGATTTTGATCAAATTTGGTTGGGGGGGTTTTTTTGGGGCGATGATTAAAAATCTGTTTTTTTTAATTTTTTTCGTTTCCGAGTTTTTATCATAAATTTTTTGGGAAAACTAACCTCATTTTCACTATATTCCCCCTTTTTTTTTTAAAAAATTTTTTTTTTTTTTTACCCCAAAAGTGGCACACGATATTTTATAAACACCTTTGTATTTTTTTTTATTTTAAAATTTTTTTCCCTTAAATTCAATTTTTTAAGTTCAAAGGCAGAAACCATATTTGATTAAAAAAAAAAAAAGGGGTAAAATAAACAAAAAAAAAATTTTTTAAAAGGGGGGTTTTTTTTAAATATTGTTGTCAATTTAGTGAAAAAAAAAAAAAATTTTTGGGAAAAAAAAAGGGGGGAAAAGTGAAAAAAGGTTATTTGATTTTTTTTTTTGGGGTGAAAATTAAAACGAAACATTGAAAAATTTTTTTTAAAACCCCCCAAAAAAACCCCCAAAATTTTCTTCCTTTCTTAAATTGGAAAACCCGTATATTTTAAAAATTTTTCCTGGTCTGCCCAGTAATCAATAATTTTGATCCTTTAAAAAATGTACTAAAATTATTAAATGAAAAAAAAATCCCCAAATTTAAAAAACCCTTTTTTTTTTTTAAAAAATCCACAAAAAAACACAAACATTGTGGAAATCATCTAAAAAAAAATTAAAAAATTGCCACTTTTCCCCCCTAATTTTTCCCATAAAATTTTTTATTTTTTATTATTCATAATTGATTTTATTTTATTTATTCGGTTACCTAATTTTTTCGTTTTATAAAAAAACACCAAAATTTTAAAAAAAAAAAAAATTTACCTAAAGTTAAAAAGAGGGGGATTTACCCTTAAAATTTTAAAAAAAAACCCCCTACAACCTCTAGTCTTTTTTTTACGATATTATAATAACAAACAATAAACCAAAATTATAGTCACAATTTAATAAACACTAATCATTTTAAAAAAAAAAGGTTTTTATCAATCCAAAAAACGGTATTTTCCCCCCTAAAAAAATTTTTAAAGTGTTTTAACTTCACACTGGTTTTTCAATTTTTAAGTAAACAACACATTAAATTTTTTCTGGAATTTGGGGTTTTTTCGCAGAATCGGCGGGGGCCCCAAAAATGACAAAAATTTTTTTATACTGGGCTGGGCATTTTTTTTATCAATGGGCCATAGCATTGGGCTTCCATACCCCTTTTTAAATTCCTTGTAAAGAACATAAAGTTTGTAAAATTTGGGAAATTTCCACTAGAACTTTTTTATTTCCAAAAATACCTATGTGGTCTCTTTTTTTAAAATCCTGGAGGCCCGGCCCCCTTTAAAGTTTTTATAAAAAACGGGGACTTTTTTTTGGGGGGTTTTTTGAGATAATCTTTTTAAATATTACCTGTACAAACAAGAACGGGAAAAAAAGAACTTATGATATATTTTTTTGTCCAGACAAACTGTAATATTAACATTTAAAGATACTTATTTTTTGGTTTTATCCGTGTTCAGTTAATTAGTGGTAGTTCTTAGACTCTGACTGACATTTTAATTTCCTTTTTTTTTTTTATAGAGCAGGCTCGTTTTAAGAAAAATAACATATAAATTTAAAACCTTTATCTATTTATGAAAAGGAAAAATATTACAATTTTCTAAATATGATTAAGTCACTGATGTTTATTCACTTATTAAAAACACCATTAATTACTTTTACAAGTTAGCATGGTTTTAAACCGCAGCCATTCTTGCACAGTCATCTTGAAATCCATGCCACTTGTCACATATAGCCGATACAGCTTTAAAAATAAAACGTAATTACTCTACCCCGTTTAAAAAACCACGTATTATAATTCTCCCAAAAAAAAACTATTGCCCCCAAAATTTTTTGGGGGTTTTTAAAAAAAATGTGAAATGATAATTTAACAAAAAAGTTTTTTCCCCTTTTTTTTTTTTAAATTATATATATATATATATATATATATATATATATATATATATATATATATATATATATATATATATATATATATATATATATATATATATATATATATATATATATAAAAAAAAAACAATTAGTGGGGAAGTCCAATTATTGTTTTAATAAAATGAAAAATGTTTATACAAAAATTATAGGTCCGTAAAGGACCATTTAAAAAATTTTTTTGATAAGGGGGGGGGGGGGGGGGGGGGGGGTCCCAAAAAAACGAGGCAGCATAAAAGTACTATTTTTTTTAAAAAAAATACCCAATTTTTTTTTCAAATTGAATTAAGTGGGGGAAAATTTTTCTATAAAACAATATTTTAATTTAATGATTTTTGGGGTTTCCCTCTATTTACAATTTACGAAAAATTTGAAAAAAAAAAATAAAAAAAAAAAAACCCAAAAAAAAACGTTTAAAAAAATTTTAAAAACTTTTATGTTTTTTTCAACATCACGGGACAGAATAATTTTTAAAAGAAAACGGCTTTAACTTGCAAAGGGGGTTTTTTTCGGCGGGGCCAAAATTTATTTTTTTAAGTAAATAACATTTTTTTTTAAAAAAACACCCTATATTTTTTAAAAAGCCATTTTTTTAGTATTTTTTTGTTTATAAAAATTTTTAAAATTTTTAAATTATTTCCAAAATGGGC
>JAHBCN010009638.1:0-25000 GCA_019359885.1 Listronotus oregonensis
TTATAGGCCAATCAATAGAGATTTTTTTGCACACTAAAATTTAGCCGGAAACAACCTGTGCCATGTGTTAAAACATGATAAATAGATGCAAACCCCGGTTTTGCCCCCAGCGAATTTGTTTACAGTAATTGTTTAAGCAATAAAAACTGAAAAAGTGTATTTTTTTAGTTTTTTGCGTATAACTCAAAAACTATTAGAGATATCGCGATGGTGTCAATTGAACTATTTTTGATAATTAAAAAACCTACAAAATGTTTTTTTATAGAACTTTCTCCGAGCTTTTTTCGCTGAGAAAATTCGAAAAAACTCCAAAAATGGACCTTTTTTTAAAAAATCATATCTCCGTTCGGTATAAAAATTAAGAAGTAATTTTTCGGGAAATAATAGGTAATAATATGTAGTTTAACCACGCAGAAAATGGTTTCTGTCGGATATATAGTTTTCGATTAAGGACTCATCAAAAATTTTAGGGCTTTTTTTGCGAGGCTCACCGTTTTAAGGCGGATTAATTTATTTTAATTCTAAAAAAGGCATATGAAAATAAAGATCAAAATCTTACACTCTATATTTTTAATTTTTTGCTTAGGGGGTGAGAAATCGGTAAAAAAGTCTCTGAAAGTCGTGCAAAACGCAAAAAACGGCGAGCGAAGCAGAGTAGGGTAGCGGTAGTGGGGGAGCGAGCAAGGAAGTTTAAAGGTGTATGGAAGCCCAATACTGTAGAACAAAATTGTCCAGGCGTGCAGGGCAGCGGGAATAGGGGGGTTGGCCCCGCGGAGTTTGCGCAATGAATAGTAGGTCAGAGCCGGACTTCCATAATTCTTTGTTACTATCTATAAAGTTGACATCATCAAATGTCAAATTCAAGCATTCACTGTTTTTTTTTTTTGCACAAAATTGTTGGTTATTAAACGATACTACCATAGAATATTTAAAATTAATGTGTAATATTGGATTTTATATCATCTGATATAATATGGAAAGAAGCCTTTTATTTAAATGGTCGATATTTTTGTGAGTTTTGTATTTTTACCAAAAATCTTTGTAAATAAATAAAAACAAGATTTTTAAAATAAATTTCAAACATTGTATGATAGTTTTCATGTACTTATCACCAATTTTGTGATAAAAGAAGGGCAAGATAGTGTAAATGAGTTTAATCTAATCCTAAGATTCTGGTTGTTCATTAAAAAGTGAAAATTTTTATAACTGCTTTTTAGGCATATACTTTTCACTAATAACAAACATTCATGAGACAGAATAACAGTGGTTAAAAATGTTTAGTAACCTTTGGTACCTAGGTATCCATTGTAACAGTATCCGTTAAATATTATGTGTCTACAGTATGTCGAGCTTAAAAAGTTGATAATGTAAGTTTAAGAAACCAAAAATCTAATTTCTTCTTAAACAAATACAGAAAAAGCAAATAGGAACTTTAGCATAAAATTGTACTTTCTTTCATTCAATTAGAGGGACCTGTATATATTAAAATTTGCCTGGTCTGCCCAGTAATTATAATTTTGATCCTTTAAAAGAATGTACTAAATTATTAAATGAAATAAAAGTACCTAAATGTAAACCTTATTTCTTTTTAATAATCCACAGAAATACACAATCATTGTGGAAATCATCTAAAAGATAGTTAAGATTGCCTTACTTTTCTCACTGCTAGTTCCTATGAAATTTTTATTATTTTATTATTCATAATTGATATATTATTATTTTTTCGGTTACCTAACGTTACGTCTCATAAGAAGCACCTAATTTAAATATAAGAAACCTAAAGCAAAAAATGCCGGGTATGTTACCCTTGGATTTGCAAGACAAAACCATACAACCTCTAATCATTTTGTTACGATATATCGGCCGAGTGATGATCGCGTTGTTAAATTTAGCGATGCACTTAGCAATTGTTAAAAGTTAACAACGGTTTAGAATGTTTAACAAAACGTCATTGTCAGTGTTATTCAATGATTTTAGTAGGCAACCTGTCAAAATCTGACATTTTGTTAAACATTCTAAACCGATTTTAACTTTTAACAATTGCTAAGTCCATTGCTAAATTTAACAACGCGATCATCACTCGGCCTTAAGTAACAAACACAAAATTATAGTCCCAATTTAATAAACACTAATCACTAAAATAGGAAGGTTTTTATCAATCCAAAAAACTTCTGCAACCACAAAATATAGGTACTCACACAAAGCAAAACAATCGGCGCAAAGGGCACAAACCACAACGAAAATGACGAATGATGAGACGACAACGGTTGACGATACAGCGCGGATATAGTTTCATACGCGCCGCGCGCGCCCTTACACCAAAAACCTTAGACAACCTAAGACCATTACGGCTCTCATAAAAGTATAATGTGTTGCCTAACTACACACTGATTTAACAGTGGTAAGTAGAGAACACATTAAATTATTTCGTGGAATTTTGTTATTGCGCAGAATCGGCGGGGCCAACTCTGACAGTTATTTTCATACTGGGCTGGACATTTTTTGATCGAATGGGCCCTAGCATTGGGCTTCCATACACCTTTAAACTTCCTTGGAGCGAGGCAATGGATGAGAAATGTATATTAGTCCGGGTAAATCTGTAATTTTTTAAAAGGTCATGAATCGAGACAAAACCTTTTGGATTTTCCTAAGAAACAAATCAACTACAAACTGTCGGAAACAAACCTATTTTTCACCTTTTTACCCCTCAAGCATAAAACTATTCCAAAATAACGTTTCTTTTATAGGTTTTTTGAGCCACTAAATTTAAATATGACATTAGAAATTATATTTGAGGGCTTAGAAGTGCTAAAACAGGTACCCCTAAATCATACATTTCGCTAAAAAAAGTTTTTTTTCCATTTTTATTGTTACATATAATAGATTTTAATGGTAAAAAACATTTTTTTAGCAAAATGTATGTTTTGGGGGTGCAGAGGGTAAAAAAGGGTGAATTTTACCCATCTCAGCCCTCAAGTATAATTTCCAATATTAAATTCGAAATCAGTGGCTTAAAAACCCTATAGAAAAAACTTTTATACCGAAAAATTTTATGCTTGGGGGGTACAAGGTTAAAAAACCCTCTCTTCGTAAAATTCACTATTTCTTTCCGACACTTTGTAGTTAATGTGTTTCTTAAGAAAATGCAAAAGGTTTTATCTTGATTCATAACCTACCAAAATCATTTAACGGTAAATTACAGATTTACCCGGACTAATATGCATTTATCCTTCGTTGTATCGCTTCCCCACTACCGCTACTTTACCCTGCTTCGCTAGTCGTTTTTCGCGTTTTGCACGACTTTCAGAGACTTTTTCCACCAATTTCCCACCCCCTGAGCGAAAAATTTAAAATATGGAGAGAAAGATTCTGATCTCTATTTTCATATGCCGTTTTCAGAATCAAAATATATTGATCCACCTTAAAACGGTGAGCCTCGCAAAAAAGCCCTTAAATTTTTGATGAGGCCTAAATCGAAAACTATAAATCCGATGGAAACCATTCTCTGCGTAGTTCAACTACATATTATTAGCTTTCATTTTAGAAAAATTACTTCTAAATCTTTAAACCAAAGGAGATATAATTTTTTGAAAAAGGCCAATTTTTTGAGTTTTTTCAGATTTTCTCAGCGGGAAATGCTCGGACAAAGCTCTATGAAAAAACCATTTTGTAGGTTTTTTATTCTCTTAAATAATCTCATTGACACCATTGCGATATCTTTAATAGTTTTTGAGTTATACGCGAAAAACTAAAAAATTACCTTTTTTACAGTTTTTATTGTTTAAACAATTACTGTAAACAAATTCGCTGGGGCCAAAACCGGGGTTTTTTTCTATTTATCATGTTTAAACAGATGGCACAGGTTGTTTCCGGCTAAATTTAAGTGTTAATATGAGCACATTTTTTGCTCTGTTGGTTGGCCTATTATATATATTAATACCAAAATTGTCAAGCACTCTTGTAATACTCTAGCTCCTTTATTGACTATTTTAATTAATAAATGTTTTTCTGAAGGAACCTTCCCTGATGCTCTGAAGGAGGCTAAGGTTCTGCCCATATTCAAAAAAGGAGATCCTAGTCAAGCAGAAAATTATCGACCTATATCGATATTGCCCATATTTGGTAAAATAATAGAGTCTATTCTGAAAGACAGACTTACGCTGTATTTTGAAAATTTTAAAATTCTGGCTAGTGAGCAGTACGGATTTAGAAATGGCTGCTCCACTATAACTGGTATTTTGGAAGTCGTGAGCGACATAGTTCAGGGTTAGGATCGTGGTGAGCTAAGGACTGCGAGCCTGTGTGATCTAAGCCGAGCCTTTGACTGTATCTCCCACCCAAAACTGTTGGATAAGCTGAATTATTATGGTGTTAATGGAGTACCCCATCGCCTCCTTGAATCTTATCTGCAAAATAGAAAGCAAGTCGTTTCAATTCACAGTGGTCTCTCTGATGAAAATTATCTAACTTCGGGCGTGCTCAGGGCTCAATTTTGGGCCCACTATTGTTCACCATTTACATCAATGACTTTAGCACTGCACTGTCACCAAATAAAAGCATATTGTATGCAGATGATTCTAGCATTATTACCTCTGGTATTGACGAAATTTCTGTTAATCAACGCACTGACGAAGCTATTGCGAAGGCCCAAAACTGGTATACCAGTAACAGTCTTAAGTTAAACACAGATAAAACTCAAAAATTTCTTTTAGTTTTAATAATAATCTTATTATGGAAGCACACGTCAAACTTCTGGGTCTTGTGGTGGACGATGGTTTAAAATGGTTTGCACACATTAATATGCTCTGTGCCAAATTAAGTAATCAAATTTATTTACTGAAACAGATAAAAAGGTCTTTTGATACGCAAATTTTGGTAATGGTATATTTTGCCAACCTCCATTCCCGTTAAGTTATGGGACTGTCCTATGGGGCAATTCATCTCATCACGACAAAGCTTTTAAACTTCAGAAGAGGGCAGTGAGGGTCATTGCGGGGATCGGCCCTCTCGAATCATGCAGACCCTTTTTTGCACAGTTTGGGATTATGCCACTTCCTTGCATATACATATATCAAACACTTCTTGAGATTCATAAAAATATAGATAAATTTACTAAACTGTCATACAATCACTCCTACGGGACACGATCTTCAAATTTACTATTACAATAACAAAATTAACTTATGACTTAAAAACATTGTATAATCATTTACCAGCTAGTATTAAAAAAATTTGTAGTTTTCATAAATTTAAATTGTCTATCAAAAACTTATTATTGGGAAAGGCTTATTATGTATTGTCTAAATACTTTGAAGGTAAATTAGAATATATTTATTGCTCAGAATCATTATATTGTCGTTTTTTCTGATAATATCATATAATTTATAATTATTATTATTTTTTGTTATTACTATAGTTTTATTTTATTCTGCATTGTCGAAAATATGTATAATCTTATAACAATAAGTCTATATTATTATTATACACAAAACCAACTAAAAAGCTGTTCTTTTTTTCAGTCACCATATTCCCGTTCGACTGGAAGCTTCACCGAAGGCCCAGCCAGAACGGCTTCAGTACGTGAGCTGGCTGGGCGGCAGTACCTCCTTACTGATAGTGTTTAACAACGATATTTACCACAGGAGTTCTCCTGAAGATGAGACTGATACGAGACTTACTTTCACAGGCCAACCGGACGTTGTTTATAACGGAATACCGGATTGGCTTTATCAAGGTAAGAACAATGTGTTTAACAAATATTGGCAAATTTAGTTGTTAAGTTAATAAGTAAAACTACTTTATTAAAAATTCTTCACATATCTACTTGAGAATTCAAGGTTTACAAAAACATTTTTTTATGCGTTAGTTGTTAAAGATTTTTAAACAAAGCATCTAAACATGTTGAATTTCCTTAGACACGTCTACTCTCTTTAATGGCGAATAAATAGGTACACATTCACTAAAATTTATAAATTGTCTCTTTCGTAAAATATATGTGGTACTATGAAACAATCTTATCATGCTGTAATCTACGAAGAGCTCCATATTTTTTACACACCAGAAGCAAATGATGTTAAATAATCCCACAAATTTGGAAGTTACTTGTATCCCGAGAGGCACTGTTTTAGGATTTTTTTGAAACTTATACGGATTATTATTTAAATAATTCTGCATCCATTGATGCAGAATGAAATTTATAAACAATACAGTTCCGAATATATTTAATTGCAAAGATCGTGTTATTTTAAGCTCTTATGCCCACCAATATCACTCAAAACAAATTAGTATCTCTTAAAAATCTTCAAAATGATACATCCATCAAAATTCTTCCAGCAGACAAAGGGAATGCCACTGTAGTCATGGATACATTCACCTATGACGGAAAAATAGACGAGGCCCTTCGAAAACGCAAATACAGATCTCTTGATCAAGATCCAACACCCTCAATAGAGAACAAAATTAACAGGACTTTAAGAAACTACAAAAACTTTCTGACGGACGAAACTAGAATAACTCTGACACCTCATAATATAAGCCTCCACATCTACACGGACTACCGAAAATACACAAGGACAATATACCTTTAAGGCCAATCACCAGCTCTAGCAATGCACCCACGACTGCACTGGCAAGATACCTTTTAGAACTGAACAAACCATTAGTCTGTAAGTCACCATCTTTTGTTAAAAACTCCAGTAATTTTGTTGAGATTCTCAAAAATGTAGAAATAGGACCAAACGATACTTTCGTAAGCTCTAATGTAGAAAGTCTATATACAAATGTGCCAGTAGAAGAATCGTTAAGCATCATTCGGACCAAGCTCAATGAAGATGATACCTTAGTAGAACGCACCACCCTACCGCTGGATGGAGTGATGGAGTTGTTGGAGCTGTGCCTTCGTAGTTCTTACTTTCAAGTAAAAGATGAATATTATGCGCAGGACGATGGACTTTCCATGGGTTCATCGCTCTCTCCAGTGGTAGCAAATATTTATATAGAATGGTTTGAGGAACACGCAATTAAAACTGCACTAATCAAACCAAAAGTTTGGCTCCGATATGTTGACGATACTTTTATTGTATGGACAGGTAATGACGAAGAACTTGAAAGTTTCTTAAAACATGTAAATTGTCTTCGACCCTTTATCAAGTTCACAATGAAGAAGGAACAAAATTCGGCTCTACTTTTTCTGGACGTTTTAGTCAAACGAAATAATGGACATATATAAACCTCAGTATACAGAAAACCTACCCACACTATACCTAAAGTCCAAAATTTCTGTCAGTGACTCATTTAATACCGACCACCCAACCGACGAAGCGGCTGAATAAAAATCTAACACTAGTAAATTATTTTTAAGCCAATGATATACTTTTCCGCTCAAATAACAGTGAACCGGCCAAAAGTTTCATCGCCACGTTGTCATATTTCATCAAAATCATTGTTATCGGGAAGACAATAAATGTGGCAACGCACATTCCTTAGTTTACAACTTGAGGAGACTTGAAAATAAGCGTATCGACAGGGTTTTCGTGCTGTTCGATGATTTTATTTAGTTATTATTGATTATGGACAGATTTTGTAAGTTTAAATTTTAATTGCTATACTAAATATTATAAATATCTAATAATTGTAGTATATAGATATTGTTTTGTGCCAATTTTATAATAGTTTATCTTATTTAGTGTATGTAGTTGTATATAAAGATTTAGTGTTGTTAAGTGCTTTTAATTCTGTAAACTATGAATGTTAACCAACCTTTAACTAGTTATCCGCCTACAAAAAAAAAACTCAGTTAACGTTAAAAGAACGAATAATGGTTAAAAATGTTTACCATGGGATTCGGGAACGAAATCAAGAACTAACTACTTTGGATGCTGCAGAGATATGTGCAACTTTAACAAAAGTTAATTCGCGTACGGTATTCAGAGTTTTAAAAGGCAAAAAAATCAATATTAGTAATTATGCGGATACTGGAAAATGCGATTTTTTCGCTATTTTTTGCACACTTTTTACTTTTTGATTGTTAAACATGAATCAGAAGCTGTTTTTTGGCTGCCTCTTATAGTATTTAAAAAAAATAATAATTGAATTGTTTAATTCCATTTTACGACATATTCCTTTAAATTCTGTCATTTTCACGAAAACATATTTAAAAAACTCATACTATTTTAATATTAAAAAGAAAACATTTAAAAAGTAAGGAAAAAACCTTAATTTTCAATAAAAAGTAGGTAAAACGTTTACGTCCGAATTCAACTCGAAATTCTAAAAATGTTGACCTGTTACCAGGATGTAATAGTTTTCTTTATGACATTTTTATAAGGTATGCGAACCTTGCTTCGCTCGACCCGCAATGTTTGATCAAAAATATTCTCGATATGGAAATCCTAAATATGGAACACGAAAGACCCGAAATAGTTATTGGATTCTACAAGCTGATGATCTCAGAGCTTTCGTGTTCTTATATAGTGGATATTTTTGATGAAGCAATGCGTGTGAATATCGTATTTAATATTGAGATTGCAAGATCGGTAGTAAATTGGCAAGTCGGTGTAACTTGGATTGTCTATCGTTCTGCTTTTACATCTTTTTTAATTTATGTTAAGACTAAAATTTTATTATTTTTTTCATGTAGCAAAATAAAATCAGAGAAGGTAAAATTAAAGTAAAAATGTATTTTTTTTGGAAAAACGTTGAAAAACCGCCAAAAAAACTTAAAATTTGTGTTCTATGACCTCAAAATAGAAGGTGTGCAAAATTAAGCAAAAAAATTACATTTTTCAATAATCCGAATAATACCAAAATAATATAGGCTTGTTACTAATTTAAAGGGTTGATGAAAATGTGAAAAATAACTTTTGCTTGTAAAAAAATTTTTATGTTTTGACAAAATTTTATCATTTATTTTCTAAAATGCGTACGCCACTGGAATTGATTCCCCTGACCCCACACAACCCGGGGCACTCTAAAAGCGAGCGATGCGTCATTGACAGAAATTTTGGACTTGAAGTATAGACAATATTTACACCAGAATTCCAATCACTCTAACGAAAAGAAGCAAGAAGTCATGCGTACTCTATATAACCGCGCAGTGACCCTATGTAACAGTAAGGAATCTCTGCAAGCCGAAATAAGTAATATATCTAGGGATCTTAAGCAAAACGGCTACAGTGAGAGATTGGTTAAGAAAACAATCTATAAATTTAAAGATAAGACCAGAAACTCTAATTTGAATAAGACTCTACAGGACCAAATATTTATGACTATTTCGTATATTAAAGGAACATCATCAGAAAATATCCTTAGAATAGCGAATGGGTATAATATTAAAACAGCATTTAAATCCCAAACCACTCTAAGAAGTATTCTTACCAAGACGAGACCGCACAACAATGTTTCAAAAATTTACGTATCTCCCCAAAATTTTTGTGAATATGGTGGTATACATCGGGGAAACAAAAAGACCACTCAAAATTAGAGTTAAAGAACACAAAAAACATACGGAACGAGGTGAAACGTCGAAATCAGTGGTGCCGAACACGCATGGTCAAAAAAACACCGCATACAATGGTCGGAAGCAGAATTTATTCATAAAAAAAAACCCCCTGAAAGAAAAAAAAAATTTAAACGAGCATGAAAAATTTGATTTAATTTTAAAGATAATTTTTCAGAAGTTTGAAACATTTTCGAACTCTGGGAAAATGGCTAAAAAGAAAACATTTGAGACTTATCAAAAATTATGAAAAAATTCACCTATATTCCTGAATGACACTGGGGTACTTTTGTGCACAGGCCCTACACGTCTAGGATTGGTCGAGGCAAAAACTACCCCTAGAAAGGGTAGAAGATGGATTTCTGAATGCCAGATAATATATTTTTATAATAACTCCAATTTTGTAAATAGCTACCAATAAAATAATTGTAATATCAGCCACCTCACGCTTTTTTACCATAATTGAACTATAACTACAGGGGTAAAAAAAAAACCAAAAAAAAAAAAAATCAAAAAAGGGTTAAATTTTGAAAAAAAAATAAAAAAAGAAACGCCCCTTTTTTAAAAAAAAAAAAAAAAATTTATAATAAATTTATTAAAAAATTTTAAAAAAAAAATTTTAAATTTTTTAAAAAAACACCTGGGGAAAAAACCCCGAAAAAATTTTAAAAATTCTTTTGAAGGGGGTTTTTCCCACCCTTTTAATTTGGGGGCTTTAAGGAAAACCACCCTTTAGGGGGGAAAAATTTTTTTTTTTAAAAAAAATTTTTTACCAAAAAAATTTTTAAAATTTTTTAAAAAAAAAAATTTTAAAAATAAAAAAAACCCAAATTAAAAAAATTTTTTTTTAAAAAAAAACTTTTTATTTTTTTAAAAAATTATCTTTTTTCCCTTTTTTTCCAAATTTAAAAAACCCCTTTTGGTTTGGGGGGGTTTTTGGTTTGGGCCCAAAGGGAAAAAGGGCCTTTTCCCCCACCCCTTAAATTCCCCCCCCCAAACCCCCTCTTTTTTTTAAAAAATTTATTTTTAAAAAAAATTTTTTTTGGGTTTAAATTTCCCTTTTTTTAATGGGGAAAGTTCGAAGGGTTTTTTCCCCTTTTCTTTTAAAGGGGTTTTTTTTTCCCCTTTTTTCCAGTTTTTAATTTTTCCCAACCCCCTTTAAAAACTTAACCAAATTTTTTCAAAAAATTTCGAAAAAGCCAAAAAATTTGAAAAAATTTTAAAATTTTCTGAAAAAACCCAAAAAAAAAACCCCCTTTTGGGAAAAATTTTCAAAAAAAGGGGGTTTTTTTGAAAAATTTTAAAAAATTTTCCCAAAACCCCCGGAACCCCTTTAAAAAATTCCCCCGGGGGGGGAATTTTATAAACCTTTTTAAATTTTTTTTTAAAAAACTCCGAAGTGGTTTTTTCCCTTTGGGTTATTTTTTTAGGCCCCCCCCCCTTTTTCGTTTCCAAAAATTTTTAAAAAATTAAAATTTTATGACCAAAAAAATTTTTAAAACCCCCCAAAATTTTTTAAACCAAAATTAAATTTTTTTTAAAAATTTTTAAAAATTTTTAAAAAAATTTTAACCCCCCCCTTTTTTTTATAAAAAAAATTTTTGGGTTCCCCAAAAAAAAAAACCCCCCTTTTTAAAAATAAATTTTTTAAAAGGCCTTTTTTTTTCAAAAAAAATAATGGGAAAACCCCAAAAAATTTAAAATTTTTTTAAAATTTGGGGGAAAAATTCAAAAATTTTTTTTTGCTTTTTTTTTTTAAAAAAAAGGGTGGGGAAAAAATTTTCGGAAAAAATTTTTCCCAAAAAGGGGGTTTTTTTTTTTTTTTAAAAAATTTCCCCCAAATTTTATTTTTTTTAAAAAAAAAAACCCAAAATTAAAACCCCTTGTTTTTCAAAAAATTTTGGGAAATTAAAAAAAAATTTTAATTAAAAAATTTTTTTTTTTTAAAATTTTTTATTTTTTTTTTTAAATTTTTTAAAAATAAAAAAAAAAAAAAAAAATTTTAACATTTTAAAATTATTCAAAAATTTTAAAAAAAATTTTTTTTAAAATAAATTAAAATCCCAAATTTTTGTTTGTTTTTTAATCCCCCCAAAAAAATTTTTTTTAAAAAAATTCCTTTTTTTAATTTTTTTTCCTTTTTTCCCATTGAAAATACCAAAATTTTCCCCATTTTTTTTTTGGGAAGGGGGAGCCCAATTTTTTTAAAAAAACAAAAAAAATTTTTTAACAAAAATTTTATTTTTTTTTTGACCCCTTATTTTTTTTTGGGCCCCCTTTAATTTTTTTTTAAAATTATTTTTTAAAAAAAACCCAAAAAATTTTTTTTTAAATTAAAAAAAAATTTTAAATCCAAAAAAGAAAATTTCCTTAAAATTTCCCATTTTTTATTTTAAATTTTTCAAAAAAAAATTTTATTTTTTAAATTTTTAATTTTTAAAAAAAAATTTTTAAAAATTTTTTTTAAAAAAAGGGGGTTTTTTTCCCAAAAAAAATTTTTAAAATTTAAATTTTTTTAAATAAAAAACAAAACTTTTAAAAAATTTTTTTAAAAAAACCCCCCCCCTAAAAAAATATTTTAAAATTTTTTTTTATTTTCCCCAAAAAATTTTTTTTCCCCAAAGTATAATTTTTTCCATTTTTTTAAGTTTTAAGAAAAAATTTTTTGGGTAAAAAACGGTTAACCCCCCTTTTTTAAAAAGGGCAAATTTTTTTCTTTCCAAATTTTAATTTTACCCCAAAAAACCCCGGAGTTTCCCCAAAACCAAAAATATTTAAAAAATCCCTTACCCCGAAGAAACAAGTTTTTGTTAGCTCGCCTCTTTTTTTTAAATTATTTTAAAAAAATTTTGTTGAAAAAAAAAATTTTTTTAAAAAATTAAACATTAAATTATGTTTTTAAAAATTTTTTTTAATTAGAAAAATCTTTTTTAATTTTTTTTCAATTTTTTTATTGATATTTATAAATTTTAAAAATAAAAAAAAAAAAAATAAAGAAAAAATTTAAAAATATATCTTAGGGGGTTTTTAAATAAAAAAAGGGAAAAGGTTTGAAATTAAAATTATGTTTTTAAAAGTTTAAAAGGGAAATATTTAATATCTAGTTTTTTGGGGGGGCCAAAAAAGAACTTTTCAAAAAAAAAGGGCATTTTTGTTATCTTTTTTAAAAAAAATTTTTAAAAAAAGGGGTTTTCCCCAGAACCCATTTTGAAGGTTTTTTTTTAAAATTTAAATTTATAAAATTTAACAAAAAAAATTTTTTTGGGTTGTTTATTAAAAATTTAAAAATATTTAAAAAATTTTTTTTTTAACCCTTTTTTCCCAAAAAAGTAATTTTAAACGTATTAAAAAAAATTTTTCCATATTAAAAAATTTTTAAATTTTAAAAAAAAATAAAAAAGCCTTTTGGGTTTTTAAAAAAGGGGTTAATATTTTTGTTGGGTTTTTTAAAATTTAAAAAAGTTTAACAAAATTTGGGGGGAGAAAATTCATTTTAAAAAATTGGTAAAGCACAAAATTTAAATTCGAAAAAAAAAAGGGGAATGTTTACAATTTTAATTTTTTAAAAAAAATTTCTTTTTCTTTTCAAAATTTATAAGCTTTAAATTTTTTTTAAAATAAAAGCAGAAGGGGTTTTATTAAAAAATTTAAAAATACAAATAAATTTTTTAAAAAATCTTCGGGGAAACCCAAAAAGTTTTTTTTTAAGCCGTTTACGTAAAATTTTTTTAATTAAATTTCAAATTTTAAAATTTTAAAAAATTTGGTTTTTTTTGGAACGTTCCTAATAATATTTTTTAATTTATATTTTTAAATTTATTTAAAAATTTTAAATTTTTTTTTAAAAATTTAATTAAAATTTATTTAATTTTTTAAAATAAAAATATTTTTTTTTTATATTTTTTTATTTTATAAAAAAAATATTTTTTTCTTTTAACCCATTGTGGTGTTCTAAGGACGTTGAAGTCATCCATTTTGCACTTTTCTTGCATTCTGTATTAAAAGAATTTTTCTAGCTAATTCCAGACTTTTTAATTCTTTTCCACGTCATTTTAAAAGGCGATAGGAAACTACACAAGGGCCAGTGTTAAATCGACTTTTGAAGCGATCAGTTGATGACATTGACGACTAAACCGATAGCATAGTGACGTTGTTTGTTGTTACCATAGAAACGTGTGTGATATAGATTGCTAATAAAAAAGTGTAAGCAAGAATGTGTGTTTTTGTACGAGATGTTACGGAAAAAGATGCAAAAATTTGTATTAAAATAAGACAAGAGAAAAATAAATATCTAAAATGCCAAAACACAAAAAGTCTTGTGGTTATATAGAACATCAAAATTATTAATATTTTTTAATAATAATAAATTAAATTTCGTTTGTCAATATGTATTAAAAGTAATTATAAATGCTTTATTTTATTTTTAGAAGATGTTCTTCAAAGCCCCCAAGCCTTATGGGCATCTTACGATGGGTCGCACCTCCTCTATGCAACTTTCAACGACAGTGAAGTAGGAATTTTAAATTTTCCCTGGTTTCAAACCGGCAGTGTCTTAACAACAGCGGGAAAGGCCCCCAATAGACCTAGTTCCTTTCCTGGGTCACGAACCGTGCGATATCCTACGGTAAGTAATTTTTTAGCGTAACAATCATTAAATAACAAAATTGTTTATAAATAAATTATTAAAAACTGTGTTTTTTTTTCAGCCTGGAACACCAATTCCTCAAGTACAGTTATGGGTTTTAGATTTATCGAATTTAACGAATTTGGAGTACCAGCAAGTGATACCACCGAAGGCTCTTGGAGGACAGTAAGTAAAATTGTAGATATAAACCACTATGTGTCATTGGCTAATTTAATGATAAAGGAAGTCACTTTTTTGCGAAGTTGCTATAGTATGTTATCAAGTTTTAGTAATGTGAAGTATGTACCGGGTGTCCAAATAAGAAAGGACGTCGGCTGTATCCACTGGCCTCAATATGGACCGGTAAAGGGTATCAGATGCGCGGTTCAAAAGTGAGATTTTATGGGCGAAAAAATGTGTCCGTGCGCCGTGGCTCTAGTCATCTCTTAGGGTCATAAATCATGCGCAGAACGGACTAGCAGATCGATTTTAATTACAAATTCATCGCCGGCCAGTTCCGTACTTCGTCAATTGATGACGTAAATAAAATATATATTACACTGGTTAAAAAAAAAACCATGTTTACTGGTTTTTTGAACCAGTAAAAAACATTGGTTTGTTTAGATGTTGTTCTTAATCAAAAATAAACATATTATCCATTCTCAGCTCCTTAAATTCCTCTAGTTCTTCTAAATGTTACAGCTATGGAAAGCCACAAATTTTTGTATTGGTTCACAACTGATGAGTTGTAGTTAATAATAATAAAAAATGGCGAATACGACTGAACATGACTCTTGTGGCTTATCTAAGAATTAACTTTTTGCTTCATCTATGTAACACGATCATAAAAAAAAAAAAATCACTATAATTAATTATTTCGGATTAAAAAATTCTGAACAAAAACTGTATTGCATTAATCTAAAAAGTCAGTAAGTGTGATTCCAACATAAAACATATTCCCTTGGAGCATATACCTACTAGAGGCACTCTTGCCGCTTGGAAAACGATTATTTGTGCAAGAAAGATAGTATAGCGGTATACCCTTTTTCTCCCTCCAACGTGATCATTGGTCGGTGAAAAGAATATATATACCCCGCTCTGTGTGCTGATTTGTCGGTCTCTCCGCGTCGATTTATCGGCACTATGGTTGGAGCCACGGAGAAACGTTTATCCTATGATTCTTTTTTCTCTTTCGCACTGCCAAACGGCAAGGCCGCCCCTAGTAAATAAATGCTCGTTTTGTTTAAATACATTTAAGATGTTTAGAATATCCTTTTATCGCTATCGAAAACATAAGTGTAAGCAGGAAAAGAGTTAACGTTATTTGTATAAATATTTTTTTACCCTTCTGTTTATAAGTCTGTTCCAATCTCGCAAAAAACCGTTTATTGTATCCCTTTACTGATCCCCAAGCAAAGCAAAACCCTTTAAATATATAGAAAGCGTTCAAACTTCGTCGTTTTTGAACTGACATAAAACCGTGTAAAGTCGACAGTCACGCGTTTAATAAATTCTAACAGTTTCCAAACCATTTTAAGGCGGTACAGAAACTGGGTCTTGAAATTAACCCTATCTTTTATTAGCCCCTATTTTTTCTATTTATATTTTGCAATATTAATTTTGTTAAGTTATGGTTTATATTACTACCTAACATAATTTATATATGTATAGAAACGCAAAATAAAAGAATTTAGTATCTAAATATATTATATAAAAAATATATTTTATAAATATAAATTAATTAATGACAAACAAATTTCTAAGTCCGGAACTGGTCCTGCTTTTTAAATACGCATGCTTAATGACACTATCGTTTATTTAGTGCGCGAGGTCGTAAACTTGCCATAAATGCAATTAGTCATTATATATCTAAAGTTAGGT
This sequence comes from Listronotus oregonensis, assembly GCA_019359885.1. Classification (NCBI taxonomy): domain Eukaryota; kingdom Metazoa; phylum Arthropoda; class Insecta; order Coleoptera; family Curculionidae; genus Listronotus; species Listronotus oregonensis. The sequence goes on from JAHBCN010009638.1 coordinate 16,002, forward strand.
TATCTATGGCTGTATCTCAGAAAATGTTTATCGCACAGCATTCCAAAATGGCCGCTAGGGGGCATAACTGCAATCTTGAATCTAAAAAAGTGATGTTTTCTAAATTTTGCTATATTATCTTAACAAAAAAATACCTGATGTTTAGGGTGAGCATAATTTAAACCTTTTTTGTTTAATAATTTTTGTTGTGTTTTTAAAAATAAAGTGGTGGAGGATTTTAAAAGGTTTTCGTCAAAAACACTCTGTATCTTTAAAACGACTAAGCCGATTTTAAAAAAACTTAGAATACCTGAAAAGAGCTATTCTTGGGCTATAAATTTTATAATATTTAAAGTTTTGTTAGTTTCACATGTCGCCTCTAGAGAACTTTTTTCAACATTCCGACAGAAAAGGTAATTTTCTTTAAAAAATTATCTTAAAAACTATAAAAGCTACAAGAAAATTTATAAAACATAATTTATGTATTTTTACGAAACCTTTAATTTAAGTTATATAATTGTTTCGCCTAAATGCAAGTCTTTACGAGTCACAATCAATAAATCGAATTTTCAGGATTTTTTTAAGGTATACCCTTGGAATTCTATTTTTTTATTATAACTCGTAAAATATTGCATTTAGAGGAAAAGATTATATAACCTAAATTAAAGGCTTTGTAAAAACACATAATTAATGTTTTATAAAATTACTTGTAGGTTTTATAGTTTTTGAGATATTGACGTATAAAATTTTCTTTGGTCTAAAATTTAGGTAAAAAACAAGATATCGAGATACGGTTTTCGCAAGCTTATTAAGGCATTTTTGATCTACTTTTTTATAAATAAAAAATATACCAATGCATTTAATTTTTTCGAGAAAATTAACTATTTCTGTCGGAATATCAAAAGGCTCTCTAGCGGCGACAACAAAACTTCAAATATTATAAAATTTATAGCCCAAGAATAGCTTTGAAGATACAGGGTGTTTTTTACGAAAACCTTTAAATACCCCCCACTTTATTTTTAGAGATACAGCAAAAATTGTTAAACAAAAAAGGTTCAAATTATGCTTGACTTTAAAGATTAGGTATTTTTTGTTAGGTTAATGTAGCAAAATACAAGAAAACATCACTTTTTTAGATTTAAGATAACAGTTACGCCACCTAATGGCCATTTCAGAAACTTTAAAATAATTCCAGCTATTTCTCTTGACCACTTTTTCTAAAAATATTTTCCCCAACGCTGTGTGATATACATTTTCTGAGATACAGCCGGCGCGGCGTCCTTTCTTATTTGGACACCCGGTACAGTGTACAGGATTATCCAGGAGGACTAGACAAGTGGCTTTTTTACTCTGCCTGAACTTTTCCAAAAAACTGTTATGGCAATCTTAAGTTTTTTTTTTGTCAAATATGAAAATAATGATTGAAAAGCAATTGAACATCAAGTAAAACTGCTAGTTATCATTTTAATAATTATTTAAATGAAATACACCAATTTTTATGTAATTATCCGATTCCTTATATATCTTTTCATTTAAAATGATATATTTTTTATTCAAAAGTGTCTATTTTTCACACGTTTATATCAAGAAATTGTTTGTTTATCGTGCCATTAACAGCTGGCAGATTGATACGGTTACTTGTTCACCCTTTGGATTTTATTACAAAAAAGTTACAAATAAGCGCCAAAAAAATTAAATATTTTTTTAGAAATTCGACTACCGATTGAAAAAAAAAAATCGGCAACATTTTGTTTTTAAGATATTTATCATCAAAGTTGAAAATCAAACGAACCTTATTTTCACCATATAACCCCTTTTTTTTGCACACAATTTTTTGATTTTTACACAAAATTGGCAGATAATATTTTTTAAGCACATTTATAAACCATTTTTTATGATTATTTTACACCTTTTTTTCCATTAAATTGCAAAGCTTCACTTTAAAACGGGGCGGCCATGTTTGCTGAATAATTCCCTTGTCTATACACGGTGGCGGCTTTTGAAAGTGAAGGTTGCAATTAAATGATAAAAAGGTATAAAATAAATTTAAAAAAAGGTTTTTATAAAACATTGTGTGCTAATTTAGTGTAACAATCAAGAATTTTGTGCAAAAAGAAGAAGAAATAGTGTAAATGAGGTTACTTTGATTTTTAACTTTGCTGATGAATATCTCGAAAATGAAACGTTGCCGAATTTTTTTTTAGATTCGTGATCAGCGCCAAAACACCCGTATCCCAAATTTGGTCAAAATCGGAGTGGAGCAACTTTCAAGACAAACCTAAAATTATATTACAGAAGTAAAGAAATAATGAAAAAACACAAAGATTATATTATTTTTTGATAGACGGATTGTAATCAAATTTATTGATAATTTACAAGGTTTCAAAAACAATATGGAAAATGCATAGAACCAGGTATTTGTGTAAAAAGTTTAGGTTGATTCGTACAATGGTCAAAAACTGACCTCATGCGACATCTGAAACCTACGATGGCACAAGATAACATTGACCTTATTACGACCTTATTCCTGCCAATAAAAGAATGTCTGTTTTTAGAATGGTACAAACATTACAAATTGGTGTTGGAAGTGTTAAAAAACTATCAATTTTCATCATCATTACCGGAAAGCTTGCGCAATGGCAAAAAAAACATATTTTAAAAAACAATAAAATAATTTTCTATAAATTACTTTTTTTATAATGTTTAGCTTAAAATATAAATAGAGCTTCTGGTATTTCCTATTGTTAATTAATTGCCACTTAAAAATATTTTAATGATTCAAGCATTACCAGCGTTTAAATGAAACGAAAAAATCTGGCTTGCAGCGTTTAACTAAATTAGGTAGTGAAATAAATAGCGTTTTATTTTTCCATCTAGTTAATTGCTTGGAGTGATTGCGTAATAAATTAGTTGGTTTTTTAGGTGATATACTAAATTTAGTTAAGGTTTAAGTAATTATTGTATTAAATTATAATGATAATGCCTACATATACAGGATGTAAAAAAGGGAAACTATTATCAGTTTTATTAAGATATTTTTATTTAATAGATCCCATACAGAGTAAAACGGATCTATTTCTTAAAAATTTTTGGGTACATCTGGTACCCACTCTCATTACTATATGATTAAAAGCTGGCCCATGCCTAGTCGCCACTGTTTTAACGGATTTTGCAGATATTCTGTCCATTTATGGTTTAACACAGGGTATCAACTATGAATCATTAAATTATTTCTTAAATAATCTAAAATAAAATAAAACTCAATCCGTAATTTCTAATTGAATACTTTTCAAAATATTATTTCCATTCCTAACATGCACTTTTTTACTTGTTCATTCCCATTATAACAACGCAAATTATTGTCTCCTTGGCACGAGTAAAGGCGTTCTTTTTACCCTTGATGTCACAAGATCAAATCTCGAAACTTACACATTTTTTTTGTATAAGTTGAGATTACATTTCAACATTATAAACTTGCAGGATACAGATCTGTGATTCAGAGAGCATTTTTTATTAAAAAAGTATTAAATACAATAGAATATAATATAAAAATAAATTAACAAACACATATATATATATATATATATATATATATATATATATATATATATATATATATATAAATATATATATATATATATATATATATATATATATATATATATATATATATATATATATATATTATATATATATATTAATACATATATTTAGTTCATAAAAATATTTCTTTCAATTTGTATACTTGTATGTATCCAAATAGACCTCTTTAGAATATTGTACTGATTCTGGGGAATGGCTCTCAACACTTAGACTGGACTCCTTCAAAGAACTTTCGTTTTATTAATGATCAATGTCACAGAAAGTTTTCGCCAGCTCGAGCTGTGGGTATATGTCGTTCTTCTATGGTTTTCGGCTTCTCCAGAATTGGCCAGTAAATTTCCTTTTCTCTGGCATCCCAACAGGCAACATAAACATTTATGCACCCCTTTACAGTTTAGTTAGGGCCCCGCTTCTTCTTCCCTTCACCCCTTTGAGTCAAGATGGAACCTGCGCCCGAAAAGTTTTTCCTTCTCCCCTCCAAAATATCCTTTAAATTTCCCCCTGGACACACGTGTTAGCACATCAGCCTCGGGGACGTCCCGATTAAAAAAAAATTAAACAAGGTTTCAAAAACAATATGGAAAACGGCCATTTGTTAAAAGTTTGGTTGATTCAGACAAAAATTGACCCCATAAAAAATAAGAAGAAGTTTATAAACACAAAGTTTTGGAGACTTGAAAGAAAGGGAAACCCACAGGCAAGTTTTGTAAAGGTTTAGGATAAAAGGACTAAGTGAAAAGGTTTTGTGAAGAAATGGAAAGAGATTATCAACAAATAACCTTATTCAAAAAGTCCTAGCAGAAATTTAATTTTCATCTTTAGTGTATTGGTGTTTTATTTTAGTGTTAAGAATAACTAAGAAATTTATTTTTGGATGTCTAAAGTTTTATAGTTTTTTAAAATATATGCCATTTTATTAAAAATTGTCCGGGGGTGAGGGGACACTAAAGAAGGAAAGTAAAGAGGTCCATTTTTTGGGAGTAATATTTAAGAATTTTTTTTGTTGTTAAAATTTTTTCCTAAAGTTCATTAAAAATAGAATAATTAAAAAAAATTTTTTATTTACAAAAACATTTAAAAAAAAATATTTTAAATATCCAAAATTTTAATATATATATATATATATATATATATATAATATATATATATATATATATATATATATATATATATATATATATATATATATATATATATATATTATATATATATATTATATATATATATATATATATATATATTATATATATTTATATATATATATATATATATATATATATATATATATATATATATATATATATAAATATATATATATATTTTATTTTTATAATATATATATATATATATATATATATATATATATATATATATATATATATATATATATATATATATATAAATATATATATATAAATATATATATATATATATATATATATATATATATATATATATATATATATATATTAAAATTTTGGATATTTAAAATATTTTTTTAAATGTTTTTTTGATCAAAAAATTTAATTTTTTTTAATTATTCTATTTTTAATGAACTTTAGGAATAAAAATATTTAACAACTTAAAAAAAATATTCATGTAAATATTACATCCCAAAAAAGTGGACCCACACTTCTATTACACAATTTCCTATCATTTTAGTGTACCACACTACACCACACTTTGGACCAATTTTTAATAAAATGGCATATATTTTATTAAAAAACAATATAAAGTAGCTCTTAGACTATCACAAAAAATAAATTTCTTAGTTATTTCTTAACACTAGAAATAAAACACCACCAATACATCTAAAGTTATGAAAATTAAATTTCTGCTAGGTACTTTTTTGAATAAGGTTATTTGTTGATAATGCTCTTATCCATTTCTTCACAAACCATTTTACACTTAGTCCTTTTTTATACCTAAAATACCTATGCTATCAAAACTGCTGCCTGTAGAGGTTTCTCCTTCTCTTTCAAGTCTCCAAACCTTTAAAACTTGTGTTTATAAACTTCTTCTTATTTTTCATGAGGTCAATTTTGACCATTAATGATAACTAAACTTTTTACACAAATACCTGGATCTACGTTTTAATTGTTTTTGAAACCCTGTAAATTATCAAAATTTTTTTTTTTAAATTTGGGACCGTCCCGAACTGTCCCAATACAACGTCCGTGGGGTGTCTTAAGTGTGGTGGAGGGATTTGTTCACACGGGTTAAATTTTTGGAGTTGGGAGGAAAAAGGAAAACTTTGGGCGAGGTTCCAAGTCTTGACAATCTAGGATGAAGGAACGAAAAAGCGGGGAAGTTGGGGCCTCTAACTGAACTGTAAAAGGATGCATAAAAAGTTGCACTACGTTGCTCTGTTGGGAGCGCCGAAAGGAATTATATGGCCAACCCTTGAGCAGAACCGAAAATACCTATAGAAGAGCGACAGATCCCCACGCTCGACGGTGGGAAGAAAAGGAAGCCTTTTTTGTGAGGTTGGATCATTAATAAAACGAAACTTTTTGAATGGAGTCAAGAATGTAAGTGTTGTAGGGGGGCGCCACCCAGACATCAGAACAATACAAAGAGGGTCTGATTTGGGTCATACAGAGGTACAAATTGAAAGAAGAGAAATATTTTCTGGGGTCGGAAAGAAAATCCAAAACTTTTTTGAATAAAATGTGTTTGTGCCAGTTGAGGTTATTCTCAAAAGTAACGCCGACAAGATTAAATACCTTTGTTCTGCAGAACTTGGCCGCTCATATGTAAGGGATGAGCATTTGCAGACTTTTTTCGCGACAGGGAACATGACTGTGTTTTCGAGGCATTAAACTGAACAAGATTTTTGGCCCCCAATCCAAGATGTTTGAGGTTTTGAAAAGATATCTGCATTGACCTGCGCTTGTTTTCGAAATCAGGATTAAATGGTTGAAATTGAATACTAGAGTGGAGGGTACTAACGTCAGCAAAACTATGAATGGGATTGATTGTGGAAGAGAGAAGATCGTTAATGTGTAGAAGAAACAGCGTGGGTGCCAGCACTGAGCCCTGGGGCATCCCAGCATTAATTTGGTAGAAGCTGGAGGAATGACCATCTACACTAACTGATATACGTCGATTAGAAAGGAAACTGGAAAGCCAAGAGCAAAGCTTAGGTGGAAGACCGTAAGTCTGGGATTCACCAAGAAACTCAAGGGACTTGTTCCAGTTGTGTGAGACAAAGAAAAGAAGATCAGCTATGGATCTACTGTGACGGAATCCATATTGTCTATCATGTAAGATCTTATGCTTTTCCAGAGACTTTAAGATTAGGGAATTAATGAATTTTTCCATTACTTTGCAAACAACTGAAAGAAGAGATATAGGTCTATAGTTGAGCGTTTCTTAAAACAACCTTGCATTACTACTTAGACTTAAAGCATTCATGAACTGCCCCAAGATAAAAAGTTAATTTTTAAAAATGTGGAAATAAGACACCCTGTAAAAAATAACACTTTCTCTACTCTGTAACGTTTACATTCGCACAAATCGATAAATAGTTATCAAGCCCAAAGACACATGCTTGAGTTAATTTCCTACTAATTGTCTTGGGCGGAACACAGGACGTTCATCATTTTACTACAATGATTGCGGCTTATCGGACAAATTAACAAACACGAGGCATATTAGCACATGGGATGGGGATGGACACGCCAAATCAATTGTGACTATTCACAGGTACATGATATACCACTTTATGCAATTTACAGAACTGGGAAAGGAGTATCGTACTCTCCGTCATTGAACTAGGTTTTTGAAAATATTTTTTTTTATTTGGGTGCATACAAACAGTTTATGTATTTAACCGTTTCAGGGTTATTCATTTTAAAGTAAACAGGGCTTTATTTTTAAACTTTCCTGTACTTTTTTAAAAAGCGAATAAAGTCATTTTGTGTATTTTTTTCCGTAGAATTTAATAATCTAATCAGAAAAACATTTGAAACAAAAACAAAAGAGTTACAGCACGTGTGACGCATTTTTTAAATGGAATACCCCGTATATTTTTATATCAATAGATAGAAATTTTCACGAGGATTTCGGTGATATAGGGGTTGTTGGGTTTATTTCCTGCGGTTCTGCTGCAATTGTCTAAAAACTGCATGATACTATAAGATAGTTTTACCTGAAAAAACTGGCTGCCACAAGTCACAGGTTCTTATTTGTCAAAGTCAAAAATTTTAAAAATACGTTTATTACTTTTTGGAGTAGTTTTATAATGAGGTTTTTATTAAAAAACGGCTTTAAATTATAACTCTCCATTATGTCTAGAAAACGCCAGGGAAACACAACGAAGATATGTTACAAATTTCCACCGAAATATATCAGTTAAAAACGATTTTAAAACTAAAGGTCTTATTCGAAGAAACAAAATCGTTACATATTAGAAAATGGACTACAATGAGAAAAAGAAACCGGGATCGAGCTTTTCTAAATTATTTTACTTTGTACCTCATGAAGTCAATTACTGACGCAGTTAGAGACTTGAGATATGGCCCTGCAAGAAGAAGAGTAACATATGCGACGGTTCAGAGAACACTGAGATATTTTAAGTATCTTCCATATCATGTTCTTCCAGTGCAGCATTTAACACGTGAACAAAAGAAACTTCGCTTTCAATTTGTTTTCCAAATTTTAATCCACGAACAAGATAACGATCCTACCCTGTTTCAAACGATTCTTTGAACGGATGAAGCTACGTTCACTACATCGGGAATGTTTAACCTACGCAATACGCACAGCTGGGCAAAACAAAATCCCAGAAAATTTCAAGAGATTAAATAAATACCAAGGGAGGTCTTCTCTTCATGTCTGGTGTGGTGTGCTTAACAATAGAATTATCGGGCCAATATTCTATAAGGGATCTTTAACTGGAGAAAGATATCTCAATCTTCTTGAAAACGATATTGAGGACATTTTAGAAGAATTGCCACTCGAAACATATCGCAAGATAATTTGGCAACAAGTGTTGTGCAGTATCTCAATCGCCGATACAATCAGTGGATTGGACATTATGGCACTATTAGATGGCCACCCAATAGTCCAGATATTACAATTTTGGACACTTTTCTATGGGGTCACTTGAAGAATGTAGTTTACCAAAATGGGAACACAAACACGGAAGAAATGAGAGAAAAAATTGTAAATAAAATTAATCGTCTTAACCAAGAATCTCAAATAATATCGGCGAGCTTAGAAAAGCTAAGGAGAGGTTATAGATCATGTTTTGAAAATAACGGGGGTCATATAGAACATTTAAAATAGTAGTAAAATTTTTTCCGTTTATTGTACTTTTGCTGCTTGGTTTAGAAATAGATAAATCATATTATTTTTAGCATATAATATAATTTGAAGCCGTTCTTCTGATGAAAACCTCATTATAAAACTAC
>JAHBCN010009638.1:27500-34401 GCA_019359885.1 Listronotus oregonensis
CACTAACCATAATATTATCTTTTCATTAAAGTTCCCGTGGACATTTTTAGTTAAAATGTAGTGCATGTTATTTAGAGCTGAAAATATATGTATGTGTTTTTTTAATTATCAATCCAATGTGCAGTGTGTAGCTAATTAGTTTATCTTTCAGGGTGTTAAAATATTTTTCTTGTTTATAATAATTTAAAAAAATATTCTGGTAAAATATTATTTGTTGAATTACTTAATGTAATTTTGCTACTAAATGAAATTACACACTATTGTCAGTGGCGGCTGCTCCATAAGGTCGAAAGGGCTGTAGCCACTGAAGACAATTTTTAATAATAAATATTATTTTGTATTAAATTAATCAATCTAAAAATTTGATTAAAAACTTAATTTTAATTATATCCCGTTTGGCTGACACCCAGTTTAGGTTGCTTGAAATCTTGCCAATTAGTCCTTAGCGATGTTTTACGTGACGGGAATTATTTTTACCCTGATCGTCCGCCTGAACCGGCAGCCGCTGCACCGCATTGGCGGCGCACAGTGGCATGATACGAGTTAGATTGTTTCAAATATGGATACAGAACGCTTAGGTTTATCGAATTTCAATTTTATTTTTTTAATGAAAAGCTTATAAAATTTGGAAAAGATTGTCGAAGACCTTTTATGATTTTTTTTTCAAATTCTGCCCTAACTTGAAAAAGAAAAAAACCTATTTTTTCTTAATATTTTGGCCTAAATATTATTTCTTGGGGGTTTTTTGAGGTCACCAATCACGAATATGAAGTCGAAATTTGAAAAAATTTGAATACTTATCTTGGATTGGGGCGCCAAAAATCTTGTTGAGTTTAATGCCTCGAAAACACAGTCATGTTCCCTGTCGCGAAAAAAGTCTGCAAATGCTCATCCCTTACATATGAGCGGCCCAAAGTTCTGAAAAAAAGGTCGTTTAATCTTGTCGGCGTTATTTTTGAGAATAACCTCAACTGGCATAAAAAATTTTATCCATAGTTTCCCAGCTTCAAAAAAGATTGGATTTCTTTTCCCAAAACCAGAAAATATTTCTCTTCTTCCAATTTGTACACTCTTTTGTATACCAAATCGACCCCCTTTAGAATATTGTTCTCATGTCGGGGGAATGGCGTCCCCTACAACATTAGCATTCTGGACTCCATTCAAAGAAGACCCTTCGTCTTATTAATGATCCAACCCTCACAGAAAGGCTTCCTCTTTTGCCCACCGTCGAGCTGGGGGGGATCTGTCGCTCTTCTATAGGTATTTTCACGGCTTCTGCTCAGAGGATTTGGGCCAGTATAATTCCTTCTCTGGCAGCTCCCAACAGAGCAACACGTAGTGCAACTTTTATGATCCTTTTACAGTTCAGTTAGAGAGGCCCCGAACTTCCCGCTTTCTTCTTCCTTTATCCCTAGAGTGTCAAGACTAGGGAACCTGCTGCCCGCAGAATTTTTTCCTTCTTAATCTAAAATTTAAGCCCCGGGAACAAACCCCTTCCCCCCCTAAAGCAACGGTGTTATTTTGGCATCGTTTCGTGGCTGCCCCAAAGATATAAAAAAATAAAAGATGGCGGACCAAAAATGGGGGTATAAAAATTAAAAACCTAAAAATATGGAGAAATAAAAAAAACATTTTGTCAGGGGTTTTCGTAGTCACCAATCACTATTAAAGTCAAAATTGTAAATCTAAGCTGGCGGATCCTAAATGACGGGTATAAAAATAGAAAAACACTTAAAATTCGGAGAATATGGATGAAACATTTTACTGAGGGTTTTTGGTAGCCTCTTATCACGAATCTGTGGTCGAAATTGGTATTTTTTGTGAATTTATGTATAGTTTCTAAAAAAATATATTATTTCTCTACTGGGTAAGCCGAAAATTATAAATATTTAAAAAACTAAAAAATTTAAAATTCTAATAATTTTTTTAAATATTTAATAAGGAGATTAAAAAACAAAAAAAAAATATATATATTTTAGGGCAATTTAAAAACTACTAAACATATTAAACGGAGTTTTCCCAAAAAATTTTACAGAGTTTTCCCGTATAATTGCGCACCCCTTTAAAATCTTTATTTTTATAGATAAAAAAAAATATTTATATGAAAGTTGCAGGATTTTTTATTAAGATTTTTATGGTGTAAAATAAAAAAAAATTAAAAAAATTAAAAAAATATAATTTATTTTAAATAAATTATATATTAAAATTATTTTAATTTTTTTTAAAAATATATATATATATATATATATATATATATATATATATATATATATATATATATATATATATATATAAAAAAAAAAAAAAAAAAAAAAAAAAAAAAAAAAAAATTGTCTATGTTCGGATAAACGGTTGCAAGTTTTTGAATTTTAAAAACTGTTCTTATAAGCATAGTTAGCCATGGATCCCCCCCCCAAATTTGGCAAAGTTAAGTCGCGTTAGCCATGGTTCGTCTTAAAAACCAAACAAAATATAAATTTTGACAGAAGTCAATTTTGGGCAATTTCGCCCCTATGTCTAACATGTAATGTAGTATTTAATTTTAATCGTTTTCAAAATTTTTTTTTTTTTTTTGTCTGGTATACCTAATTTCGTTTTTCCCTTAAAGTACTCGTACTAATAAAGGATAGCATTTTATACAACATAAAATCCAAAGAATGTCATTATGACACGTGAAATTAAAAAAAAATAAAAAATTTTGCATTTGGCGTATTTTGATTTGGTTGGCCGTAAATGCCACTTTTTTAATTAGTTCTGTCACTACTAACTAGAACTATTCCTAGTTCAAATTCTGGTAGTTTTTGGGTTGTAGTAGCAGAACTAATGGTTACTTTTCAGTGCGGGTTTAGGATTTTTACCTTTTTTATCTAAAAGTAAACATGTGATCCACAAAATATACCAGATGCTCAAAGGGCACTTTAGTAAAGATAATTTTTATTTTAAATTTTCAAAAAAAAAAGATTTTTTTTTTTGGGGCCACCCAGGGGGAAAAATAAATTTTAAAACAATGTTGTTTTTTTTTTAATTTGATTAAGTTTTGTCATCAAATCCAAAATTTCGAAAATTATCTATGTTTTTTTAAAACCTAACCAGTTGAATTTCTTTAACAAAATTTTTTTTTCCAAATACAGGTTTAGTCTATATACCCGCGACCGGACCGAGAGGTCCCCTTGTTTAAAGTTTATTTTTCGAATAACCAACGAGGACTTTTAGATGTCGAAATTACATTAAAACCCCCAATAAGCGTTAAAAATATTTAGATCTCTAACTAAATGATCAAAAAATTTTTTAAAATTTTATCTTGCTATTCTAAATTAAACGTGTAACTCAAACAAAGTTGTTGAAAACTTTAGTTGACCCCCATTTAGTTTAACATTCAAATTTCCCGGCTATAATTTTTTTCCCCTTTTGAAAACACGAGTTTGTTTTTAAGGGTTGATAAGTTTTTGAGTATTTTTGTTCATTGGGGGTTAAAAAAATTCGTGTTTTAATAAAACATCTATTTTATTCGATTTTTTTAGATAAAATATTTTGTAGGGTATTTTAAAATTACTTTAGGAAAATTAAGCTAAAAGTTTATTTTTAATTCTCTTTCCATGCTCCGGTTTCTGCAACTTTACTGGTTAGATTTGTTATCTTTGGGGATGTTTAAAATTACTGATCTGGATGGGGTAATCACTTACCGTAAAAATTTTTAAACAACAAAACGGAATCGCATTTAAATTGAGTTAATACAGCAAAGATGAAAAAATTAAACAACCAAAAAAAAAAAAAAAAATGGGATAATCTTAGACCAAAATTTAAATTTTTCCCCACTATGTCTTTTAAGAAAAAGGCCGAAAAACCTAAATTACAACTAATTAAAAGATATAATTCGGGAAACAATTTATTTTTTTCCCGGGGTTTCCACAAAAAGAGGTAGTCGGCTATATTCAGAAACTATAATAGTATAACTTTCGGGAAATTTTTTTTTAAAAAAAAGCCCCAAAAAATTCCCGGAAATTATTTTCCCGTCTGGGATCCCGGGGGGGAAAAAGGGTAACGTAAAAACAAAAAAATATACATTTCTCAAAAAATATCAAATAAAGTGTGTCAATAAGTGGTATTTTTTTAATATTTAATTTTTTCTAAAAAAAAGCTTCAGGTGTAATTTTTGTAGTTTTAAAATAAAGTGGTGGGGGAAGGTTAAAGTTTAATTTATAAAAGTGCTAATAATTTGGTTTTTTTAACCGAATTTGTGAACGGTCTGTTTAGAGGCATTTTAAGCATTATTTTCAGGTTATAAACTATTGCTACACTCATTTTACAAACGCGCTGAGGGCGTAAAAAAAAAAACTAACTTATTTTACTTTTTTTTTTTTTTTTAAAAAATTTAAATACAATGATATCCCCCTTTTTTACATATTTATGTAGAGAAAAAAATTCCAAAAAAAACGGAAAAAACCGCAATTTAATATCTCTTTTCAAACCGATTATATTAGAAAAAATATAATGACATACTAAAAAATTTTTTTTTAAAAACCCCTTTAAAATTTAAACCAAAATTTTTAAAAAGAAAAAATTAAAAAGACAACATTAGATAATTACCAACCTATTACTGTAATAATCCATAGAGCCCTTATCAAGTTAGCTTTAAAAAAAAAAGGATCCTGAAATCTCAAAATTCAATAATTTTTATTTAAAAATATTATTTTTATTTGTGTTTTTGTGTTCTTTAAAATGCCTTTTTCAAAGGGCAGTTGATATTATTTCTATTTATTTTAAATGTCTACAAAATGCGACAATAGCTGCAAGGCTGTATGCATTGAGATTTTCCCCCAGGCCCCGGGGACGGACCCCACAGAATGTTCACTTGTTTAGCAAATCGCTTTCTCCAGGAAAAGGGGTTTTTCGCCCCTTCCCCCAGACGCCGTAGAACTGAAAAATGTCACCCAAAGTTTTAGCTTATGTAGAGTTTAATTTCAAGCAACAAAGGTTTTTAAAAAATCAAAACCCCCAGATAATTAACCTTAACCCAATAACCATTGAGCGGGTTTTAAAATTACTTTTAAAAAAAGGGTGTTTAAATATCAAAAATGCAACAATTTTTATTTTAAAATATTATTTTTATATTTTGAAAAAAAAAAATTATTTTTTATTTCAGCATCCTTTTTTTTTAAACAATTTAAGGCCCGCTCGGTGGATTTTTACAGTTTAGGTTGGAATTTCTAATTTTTTAATATCTTAAATGGGTTCAAATAAGTAAAAAAAAAGCGTATGTCTTAAAAATTTTGTAAAAAACTATAAATTTACCTTTTACCCAAAGAAAACGGCCTGTAGAAAAAATTGTGTCGTTAAATGCATTACGTCTCTATTTTATTTATATTTTTGTAAATATTCGGTTTAAAAAAAGATATTAAATTCTTTTTTCCCTTTTTTTGGGATTTTTTTTTTTTAAATATTAAAAAAAGGGGGATATCATTGTATTTAAAAATTTTTTTTAAAAATTTAAATTGTTTTTTTCCTTTCGCCCTCAGCGGCGTTTTTAATAAGTGTGACTGTTTAACACCTAAAAAAAAGTTTAAAATGTCTTCTAAACGGACCCCAAAAACCAAATTGGAAAACAAAAACCCGGGGGTTTTTAAACCTTTTTTAAATTAAAAAACCCTTTTCCCCCCCCCCTTTTTTTTAAACGACAAAAAAACCTGAAACTTTTTTTGTTTGAAAAATTAAAAATTAAAAAAGCACCACTTTGAAAACTTTTTTTATTTTTTTAAAATTTTCTTTTGGGGGTTTTTTTTTGCCTTCCCCCCGCGGGGTCCCCCAACTTGAAAAAAAATTTTTCCCCCCCAAATTTTTCTTTTTTTGCATCTAAAAAAAATTTTTTCCCCAAAGTTATACTATTAGTAGTTTCTGAGATATAGCCGAAACCCCTCTTAGTGGAACATCCGGCTGACCCATTAAATCTTTTGGGGGGAAATTTTTTTTTTTAAATTTTTACTTTCTGCCAATTTTTGTAAATCGCTCTTTTTTACCTTGTTTTACTTTTAATTACTATACATAAAAAAAGGTAAAAGAAAATATTTTTTAAAATTTTTTTAAAAAATAAGAATCTAATAAATTAATTACAATTTAATAAATTTAAACAAACCTTTTTAAAAAACCATCTAAACAAATTTTATTTTATTGCGGCCCCCCTTTTTTTTTTTTTGATAGAGTTTATTTAGCATTCCAGGCATGGACTAAAGCCCGGGCGTAGTCCGGTTTTACTCGTAACTCATTGTACGCCTTAAAATTCTATCCTAAGTTTTTTAACAAAAAGTTCAAATATTTTTTAAAAACATTTAAATCCCGGACTCGTGCGGGCCCCGGTAAAACCGTACACTGCATTTTCCCTCCATTCATCGACGTATGAACAGGACACTTCTTGTAAAAAATAAAATTTTTGTCCGGAAATCGATCCAGTACAAGGGGAAACATGATATTCTGCAGTAGCATCCCGGGTGCCACAGATTCGAGTGCTGGGGGCCGAAACCCTGTGGGAAATCGGTTTTGGGAAAGTTTCGCATTTAGGGGCCCAAAACCCATCCTATTTGAAGTTAAAATTTCCAGTATTTTTGGGGAATCCAAAAAAAGAAAGCTGATTTTTTTTTTATTTTTTTCCCGGCGTTATTTAAAGAGATAGGAAAAACAAAAAAACAGTTTTATGGCCACTTCTTATGCCTACAAAACATTGGGGGATTTTCCGACGTTTTCTTAAACCATCATCAACTTTCTTTTTTAAATACGGACCTGGGTTTTTTTTTTTAATTTTTTTTAACCCCCATTATCCCAATAACAAAAATTTTAAAATTAATATTTATTTACAAATATGGAACGCCCCCATGAAATGAAGGGGTTTCCCTTTTCTAACTCATTGTCT
>JAHBCN010009639.1:0-34385 GCA_019359885.1 Listronotus oregonensis
GTAAGCGCATAACCACAAATTTATTTTCCAACGACTTGCTTTATTTATTTAAATTAACATTTTAAGTTTATTTACCCAAAATTATTTATTAGTAAAAACAATTTACTGATAAAATTTGAATCCCTACTTTTGCCACCGTCAATCCAGTTGGGGAAAGTTTTCGGTAAATGGCAACAATGTAATCCCTTGTTCTTTTGAAGTATATAGGGTTACCATGGCCAGCTCGTGGAAGATTGCATGTGACAGTGTTGCCAATTTGATATAAAAATATTGTTACTTAAGGAATAAAGTGTCACCGGACCCCGCTTGATACTACTTATATATATATATATATATATATATATATATATATATATATATATATATATATATATATATATATATATATATATATATATATATATATATATATATATATATATATATATATATATATATATATATATATATATTTTATATATATATATATATATATATATATATATATATATATATATATCTTTTACGACAATGAGCACGTTGGAGGGAGATAGAAAGGTTATATCGCTATTCTTTCTCCTTTGCACAAATATTCGCTTTCCAGGCGGATCACCAAAAAACAGTTTATACATTTTTTATCAACAAGAGGAATGTATAAATGTACCACTAAAAACAAAATAAGTTAATAAAACAGTAAAACTTGTTTAGAATTTGTAACTATATACACATTCTATCACAAAATAAGTCAGTTCAAAAACTAAAAAATCCCACACAAGCGGCCAGTACGGAACTGGCCGGCGACAAATGTGTAAATAAAATCGATCTGCTAGTCCGTTCTGCGCATAAAGACCCTAAGTGATTACTACCGCCACAGCGCACGGACACATTTTATCATCCATAAAATCTAACTTTTGAACTGCGCATCTGATACCCTTTGCCGGTCCATATAAAGGTCAGTGAGCGCGACAGACAACTTTCCTTGTCACAAAAGCCGTCTATGGCGGGAAACTGACTAGAATATTTACGTGATAAGGTGACAATATTAAAGTCCTTTCCTTTGTTATTGACTTACATTTACTTCAACTTAGGGAACAGAAAGGATTTCATCAAAATTGGTTTAGTACTGGCTTATTGATACAGCATACAGCTACGGGTGTGGTGTCAAAAGGTAAATATCTCAAAACCTTGGTCAATTTTTAGTGCCAAAATGGGAAACTAGGCATCACAGTCATCCGTTCTAAGTGAATTTAAAATGTCTATTTTCTTGTGAGTCGATTCCAATTCACTAAATTTATCTATTGCGGGGAACTAATGGTTTTTTGATTTCAGGTCCTATCCTAAAATGGATCGGCCTCTTAAAGTACCGAGATCTAAAATTAGATCAAGTTCTGTCACAATTTTGCTCCCCTTTTTTGTTCTGGAAAGTTTTTTACTTATCTATCTGTCCAGATTAGTAAAAAAAAATAAAAAGAGTGGAACAGAATTGTGGAATAGAACTTGGTCTAATTTTAGATCTCAGTATTTTAGGAATCCGAGATTTTTTGTATAGGACCTCATTTTACAGAACTACTTTTGGTGGGATCTCTTTTCTTTATTCTGAGTTAAATAAATAGAAAAACATGGGGGATCGCATGCCTTCTTTCTCAGTATACCTTGCTCTTTGGGTAGAACCTAACATTTAGACTGAACATAAGGTACGAAAATTATTCATTTTAATGTCCCTTTAGTTGCGCCTGGTTTGGGAAAGGTAAAATGTAGCAATTTTCTTTGTTTAGTGAATAAAATTCTGCCTGCATTTGAAATTCTAAGGCTATTATGAGATCAGAAACTCGAGTTCGATCAGATTGCAAACTTCTAAAACAAGCATTAAATATAGGACACTATCGCCCCTGTTTCAGGCCGTTCCGAGAAAAATGTGCAGTTTTCAGAATCTTTTCTCCACTTGTGTCCTAAACCATACTTACATATTTAATTTCAAGTTTCTTCTCCTTCGGGTAGTATCCCATAATTTTGCTGAGTCAGTCGGTCAGTCAGTAGTAGAAATGGGCGATTTTTAAAATCGTCTATCTCAAAAACCAGCTGACATAACTTTCTCATTTTTTCACAAAATAATTAAAATACTTATGTGAATTTACATATTAAATCACATACCTTTATGTTGAACGATAACAAAGTTCTAATAGAAAGAAAAATAGGCTGAAATCTTTCGTGTAATATACACACTTCGTGCGTTAGTCCCAGAACTTGGGATGATGATATCAAAAAGAAGCCTAAAAGTCGGTACAACCCAAAGTATGAACGAGTAGACGTCTGAAATGCGACAAAGGAATAAAAAACATGGTTTGCAAGACCAAATTTGTTTTTCGTTTTTTTTACTTTAAGAACTGGTTTTTGTCAACAACTGTACATTAACTGTAGCTCATTTATTATTTTTAATAATTTACATCGGCCACAGCAAAAAAAGCTTTCAATTTCACATGTTGCCTGTCCCACTTCTCCTTTATAATATAATAATATAACCTAAATATGCAAAGCCGGGGCAGGGGGCCAAATACCGCGGGGGGATGAGTAAAAAAACCGGGGGTGTACAAAATCACCCCTATACTCGCCGGCGGCGCCCGAACGGACAAAGTAATTAAATAACGGGGCCACTCCGGGCCCCGTTCTGGCGAAAAAGCACCACCATTAATAATTTGCATTTTTTTCTGAATTAAAAAAAGTAAAATTAACGGAATCGTCATCCATTACTGTGATTAGCGGGACCAGGCGATTGGGGAGATGTGAATTACTGAAACTGGGTATGTTGCTTTTATTATTTTACATATCTGTTGATGAAAAGCTTTGGCGATGGTTTAATAACATTAAGAGCATTGGAATTGTCCAAGGTGTTTTTTTAAGTTTAAAAAATTATTTTACTGAATTTTAAAATAATTTTAGTGAAATATAGGTACGGGTCAATAGCAGAGCTGTCAATACTTAAAGTACTTGAAGTAAAATTTTACTTTAATTACTTTTCTGTACTTGAAGTATTTTACTTGAAGTACTTTTTATTAGGAAGTACTTGTACTTGTACTTGATTAATTTATGTCAAAATACTTGAACTTTTACTTGATTTGGCCAAGTAAATTACTTGAAGTAATTTTCTAAGTACTTGAAGTAAAAAGAAATCAATTAAGTACGCCAATTTATTCACGTTAGATAATCGCGTAACAAGTTAAAACAAGAAGATCGCCCGACCTTTGCTGACTCTGATACATTATAAGTCTCCATTCATTCGTTAATGGCACCAAGAATGGTAAAATTACAATTATTTTTAAATACCTTTAATATTATAGGTACTTTAAAAAACATCAAAATATTGTATAAATACTAGTTTAAACATTTTTGGAAAATATTTTTAATTTGTTTCCAACGCCACTTAACAATCACTATATTTAAAATTTTATTTTACAATTTATATATCTCGCCACTTTCTTCTCTTTAAGCTCTTATACCAGCTTTTTTATAAGAACCAACTTGTTTTAATGAATACTTATAATACTAAAAGGTTTATGACTTTAAGGTACGTGCATTAGTTTAACATACGTTTGTTGTTAGGACAAGAAGAAAAATCATTATTTATTAAAAGGTAAAACTGCAGAAAATATTGGGTTATTTACTAGTTTTGGAAGGTCATAAGGTTTCAAAATATGAAATAAAAAATGCATTCGGATCGAATAAAAAAATTATATTGGACCGTCAAACCCAAAAAATTTTCCAGAAAAATAACTTTAATAAAAATCTCAATACATACATTACAATAACAGACTTTACAGGTAAGGTAAATCGTTAAATTATCAAAGTATACATTTTCTTTTGCGCTAATACATTTAAGGCTATCATTTAACTTAATGTTATAATAAAAATGCTAGTTAAGTAAAACTACTTTTACTTCTGATACTTTTATTTACTTCAGTTACTTTGGTTTACTTCAAGTACTTTGTTTTACTTCAAGTAAAATATTTGGGAAGTACTTCAACTACTTTTTGAATTTACTTGGAAAAGCAAGTACATTTTAACTAGTATTTGTACTTGTACTTAAAGTACTATTTAAGAGTACTTTGACAGCTCTGGTTGATAGGCTTTAAAATAACCGGGAAATGATCTACTTAATGAATTCAAACCCAGTACTGTTCGGGGTGAACTCGAAGAAGGGGAAACGGTGGGTTTTCGCATATAGTGATCTATAATTTAGTAGGTAGTCCACAAAAAAAAATTGAAAAAAATTAAACCCTTCAAAGTAAAACTACCAAATGATATTCAACTTTAAGATCGTTGCACTTGACATATCCGAGGCTTTTGACTAGATCTGGCATAATTCGGTCCTAAGCAAACTTCGTCGTGTATCAGTTATTTCAGATTGATGATACCCAAGTGGTCTTTATCAACCTCCAGGGGTCGAATGCGATGTGGAGGCCGTATCGACACCTTGGTTCCAGAAATTTAAATCTTTCAAAATGAGTAGCGCAATATCAACTGCCATAGGCATATTTAAACTTGATGAATTTACAAAAATTTATTATAACGTAAGCGGGGTGTCTACCCAAAACCGAAAAACATGGAAACGGGTCTACGAGAGAAAAAAAAATGTAACCTCTGTTGTAATCGAGGGGGAAACCACTTTGGGGAATTATTTTCTGAAGATCGGGGAACTATGAAACAGTACGGAGAAGTATGGGTAATTATGGGATAGCGAATTATGGGGAAGTACGAGGAATTATTGGGGCATTTCAAGGAATTATAGGACATTATTGATTAGTAAGGAGTAGTTGTAATACATAATGTGTGTTTTAGGATTAGCTTTTTCGTTTTCTTTTTAAAGAACCGTTTAATATATTTATTTAAAATTTAGCATAGTGGCGTTTTTAAGCACACCCTCTTTATTTAAAATATTTTTATAATAATTGCTAGTTTAAGTATAAAGAGTCATAAATAAAAAAAAAACACACATTTCAATAGTTGAACTTAAACCTAATAATATTTTAAATAAACTAAACTCGCTATATCTTTATAATTTTTTTGTTGTTTTTCTTGAGACAACCCTCAATTCAACCTCAAGCAACTTTTAAAATGAATAATTTTATATAACTATCCTTTATAGTGGACATATATCCCTGTTTTACAAATACCGTTTAATACTTTCTGTGCTTTAGGTATATAAAAATGTATTAAAATTTTAAATTAATTTTTGTGATACACCCTGTACAATCCTAATAAAAGCCCCGTTTAAAAAAATTACAATGATCGGCGAAGTTTTAGGTTCTAATGCATATAAATTTGGGTTCATTACATTACATACCTTGTATAGTTAGGAAAATAGGGTCCATTTAAAAATTATTTCCATTTACTCCAGGAATAATATCATATTCAAATATAAAAAAAATCCAAATGTAAATAATATTTACATTTTAAATAGTTTTAATTTTTTCATACCTTAACGTTATTATCTTTTTTATCTTTTAAAAAGTCAATCTATACGTTTGAAAGGGTCAATTGACCTTGTGCGTACATGGCTCTTTACCTTAGAACAAGGACTTAAGTGGTCCCATCTGGCGAAAAATTTAGTGAATGTTTTTTTTGACAAGATTATTTTCTTAAACCATTTAAAAAATATTTAATTGCTCTACAAGTTATAGCCCGTTACTTTTCCCTTCAAAAATGTATAATCGTGTTTAAAAAATGAAAGGCTCTTTACGATGATTTTTCGCAGAAGGATTTCCACAACCTACCCCATCGAAAAGACATCGCAACCCTTACCTTTCCCGATTTCCAATCACGATGCGACGCACCACGTGGAGACTTAATCCACTTCACCGCGTGACCCCCGCCCCTTGCCTAATTCTCACCCTCGTCAGCCGCAAGGGTAGCCACCTTGTCCCACCCCCGTTTAATCAGTTGCCTGGGGCGGCAGATTGACAATTTGTATCCATTATATTTATGTATTTTTGTTAAGCCCTTTGGCAAGAGTTGGATATGTGCGTCGTGGAAAAAATGTTTTTTTTTTTTTTTTGTTGTCATTGCTTTACGAACGGTATTTTGTCCCCAGGTTGTAACTGCCGCCGTTTGGGAGATATTTGATAACCAAATGTGATATATTTGATTTTTGTTTCGTTGGGGATGAATTCGTGTAGTTTCTCCCTGTGTGGTTTGTTTGGGGGAATATATTGCTGGAAATCCGTCTTGTATTTTTTCCAATTTATTTCATGTCACTCGGTTAGATAAATTTAGTGCAAAAGTTGTAACATACCAGAAATACCTACATAAAATAAGGGCCAAGGTGTTATCCTAAAAATCTCGGCCTCCTAAAATACTAGGATCTAAAATTAGACTAAGTTCTTTTTTGACCTAAAATTGGGCCAAGATTTTTATTAGTAAAAAAATTGTCAAGTCCAAAAGTAACTTGGTCTAATTTTTGATCTCAGTATTATAAAAGATCGAGATTTTTGGGTAGGAAATTAGCCTTATTTTACATGTTTTTTGGTATCATCTCTTTAATTTTTCTGACTTTAATAAATTAATTTAAAAAACCTTAGAAAGGTTTAGTTAGATTGCAAACTTCTAAAATACCCCCAAACATACTAAATAAATTATTACTTCTGTTTCAGGGCGTTCCTAGTAAAAATGTTAAACGATAATTTTAAAATTTTTCTTTAGTTGTATCCTAAAACATACTTCAATACCAAATTTTAAGTTTTAAGTCAGTGAGTGAGTCAGTCAGTCAGTCAGTAGTAAAATGGGCGATTTTTTTAAACCTTAAAACCACAAGCTCTTCTGTTGTAGAAGGCTTTGATATTTTAAATTTGTGACATGGTCATGTAAATGACATTTTTGGCGATCGTTCATTTATGCATGTTTTTCTATTAACAACGAATATAATTTAGGCCACTAAAAATACACAAAACAAGTATTTTACAACCACTAAAACATCTGTCAAGATTTTGCCCTAAAACCCAAATATATTCCCCAAAAAAAATTCAAGTAAAATTTTGAAGAGAGAAATAAGATGTAATAAAACGTTTTAATACTAAAACTTATAATTATAAAAACGATAAAAACAGCATGAATTTTCGGATATGCATAGAAACATGTATCCCAAAAGACGACAATCTCATTATTTTTTTCATGATCCCAATATAAGGGTGTTTCAAATATAAGCCAAAATTTTAGTCTCACAACCCAAAAAATGGACCTAGGCAATTCCGTCTTAAAATTCTTGCTGTTGGGTATCCAGCGTGCTTATGTCGTAATCACTTGTTTTTTTCATTTATCTTTTTGTTGTACAATGCATATTAGTTACCTGTCTTGTAAATGAGAGAGTGATATTTTGCCCGGTCAAAAGCCTTACATATGTCAAGAGTAACGAGGAAAAGATTTGCCAAGAAACTCAAGGAAATTTCAGTTAACCAAAACTAATGAAAAAAAAAACTGCTGTAGATATTTTGTGACAAAATTCGTACTGCCTGTCATGTTTAATAATAAATACTCTGGTGAACCTCAAGAGCCTTGAGATTCACCAAATAAGACAAACTATATTATGTTACCAAGGAATTATAAAGTTGAATAGGCAAGATGACTGATTTTGAAAAACTTTTTTATATTGTTCGAAAGTATCTGCTTTTTCCAAAAATATATTATATTTTCAAAAAGATCAGGTAGGCAAACAATACAATTTTAGTTTTAAGTTTTAAGTTCCCATTAAAACTCTGATTTGTATTATGGCATCGCTCGTGACGTATGAGCAAACAGTAAACGAAATTTCATTATTTCGTATTTTATTTAAACAATGAATTATAAATGTATTGTTTTAATGATTATAAAATGTACTCGCATGGAAGTTTTAACATTTCTTGATTCTGCTGAACAAAAGTTTTTATTCGATGCAAGAAACCCTCCTAGCATCAACAAATTAGCTTTCGCAAATTAGAACTGTGTGCTTTAGTAAATCCTTGATCATCATTTAACATTTTGGTTTGGTAACTCAAAACTAGGCAATTAATCGCTCGAAACCATGATGTTTAAAACCAAATCAACAGTGAAAATTTGTAAAAATCAACATATACCTAGCTAGAAGCACATTGTCGTCGCCGGTATTTAAGTTTGAAGGGCTACCAAATAAAAATATTATTGCGAAAAAATATTTGTACAAAAAATGATATAAAATAAATCCTAAACGACAAACCTATAAACCTAAATGTGACAGCTAAGATACATAAGCCAGCACTGAAGAAAAACAAAAATCAGGCGCCTGTTTGAGAAAAATATTACTTAAATTAAAAAAACATGTCGCAGCCCGGCAGCTACCCTCCTGAATATGCGTATGTAGAGCCTTATCGCGATAAGTCAACTACAGGTTTACTTTTCGCGATATTATGGTCTGCTACCTCTAAGGTAGTATATGGTACGAAATAAATATTAATATTTATTACATTGTAAAAGTAAAAACGACTTTTATAATTCATAATTCCAATATCATATAATAAATACAAAATATTAGTAATTTCTGGATGTTGTCATCATGCCTATTGATATTAGGGATCAACTTGCACGCAGTACAATTTTAAAAGTTTTCTATTACTATCTAGAATTTTGGGTATATACGCGGTCGTCATAAAAAAATACAATTTTATAAGAAAGAAGAATCATGTTTTTCATATATAAAAAACATAACTCTCCTTTTATTTAAAAATTTATCTGCTCTGTGCTCACATTATTACGAAAGTTAAAGCAAAGTATATGTCCCCTTTTTCGGGGGAAAAGAGGGGCGTTTATCTTTCATATTTTATGGCCTTTAAGTTAAATCTCCGCTGTTGCAACTTCAAGTACCCAGTTAAATTTTTAATATACCATTATTGGCCAGAAATCTACCATCCACTCATCTTATATTTGTTTTAGTCGGCCGCAATCGCAAAGCCCTCACATACAATTGTTAATCTTGCTCTTCACTTTTATTAAATATTCTCATTGTGAAAAGGCGGTGAATTAAATATATCTCTGTCTTTGTTTTTTTGATTAAATACGGGATGCTCGTTCTCATATTATTATATCGTCTACAAAGTGAGCTGGGATTTTCTCAGTGAAATATTATCTCTTCATTTAAACATACTCAAAAAATTCTAGTATTTTATTTTTATTTAATTGAAGGAAACTAACTTTTAGTACCTCAGAAACCACATGTTATCTTACTGCTGTGTAATAAAATATAAAAAAAATATGTAAAACTGTAAAAAAAAGATGTACTGGGACATATTTTAAACTCATAGCTGTCAATATTCTTTGTGCACAACCGTTAAAAATAGGGTCACATCGTTGACGAAAGACATTTTTTTTAGTAACCAAGAGACTTGGGTAGGAATTTTGTAGTTAAAATTAGGAAAAAAAAATAGGGATAAAGAAGAACTTTGCGGGCAGCAGCTTTCACACTGTAGTCCCACTAATAGGGGTAAGGGGCGCATACTGTGGGAAGATCGAAGTTTCTTCAGACGGATGCATGAGGGTGGTACTTTGTGTTGCAGCGATCTCAATGGAAAAAAACCGCCATGTAGTATATTCTGTCTCAAAGTATACCTACCGTGTTAGCTCTTGCCTTTATTTATGGATTATACCTGCCGACAGCAATAAAACTGCGGATCGGTAGGTATTAAAGGACGGACTTTAGGGACGGTAGGGACGGACTTTAATAATATAAAGATTTATAATTTATTGTTTATTTAGGTAAGTATAATCTTAAAATTACATTAAGAAATTAAATATATGCTAAGTTTTGATAAATTTATAACTGCATTATCTATACATAATTACATTTTTAATCTAAATATCTACATCTAATTCTGTTTCACTATCAGAGTCATCATTGAGATTAATTACAATAGGATTTATGTTGTTTTGGATAGAAATGTAAGAGTCCTCAATTTTTATAATGTGCTGTAGTGATTTTTCCAGCTCTCAACTGGTATGTTAGTAATTACATTTTTTATCAAATTTATAACACTGGGACTTAAAGTAGGTGTAACATTTTCTGCTCTGATCTTTGATTTACTTGGTTCCACAAATGCTCTAGGGGTTAAACATACAGTGATACGGAGGAAGTCGTAAGACAGTATGCCCAGCCTGTTCAGCCAAATTATCACATACATATTGTTTTTTAATTGCATATGAATTTAGGACTTCCAAAGATGGGTTTTTTTGTAACTGAATTTAAAATAAATATCATTTTCTAACAAATATTCCTGGATTTCAGTTTTTGAACTTGATGAAGTGGTGCTTTGTGTAGCAGACGGCTGTGGTAGCTTGCGTTATCCATGACAATAACACTGTTGTTTGGAATATTTTTTAAAAGATAATTTTGAAACCAGTTTTCAAAAAGTTCTGCACTTGTATCCTCATGATAATCCAAGCTAGAATCCTTAATATTCTTTGCAGACAACAGCAAGCAGTTTGGACAAATCCGTCTTCTGAACCAGCGTGTATTATGGTAATGCGTTTTCCTTTATTTGAAGGTGCTTTCGTCTGACAGTTTTGACTTGAATCAACCCATCCTCTGGATACTGTGTCGTGTGTATCGAACCATGTTTCTTCAAGGTAAATTATGGATCTGTTTTCTAACCTATATCTTTTAATTTCTTGAAGGTAATTAAATCTCCAAGTGCGTAATCTGTGCGATTCCTTGACTACTTGTCTTTTGTCTATTTTGCGGTATTTAAATCCCTTTTACAAACAACTCTATGGAGGCTGGCACGGCTAATATTTATATTGGTTTCGTCTAGCTTCTTTTTCAGTTTATCCAAGGTAGGAATAACTCCGCTTTCATAAAGACAATATATTTTCCTTCTTATTAGGTCCTGATCACTATTGTCTATACGGTGAGATTAAAAATCACTACGTTTTTTTCTTTTGTTCAATTCTTCACTAATAATAATATCCCTTATCGATGATATTGGAGTTTTTGTAAGTAGACAGGTTTCTTTAAAGCTTCTTGTTTAATTAGACCTTACTGATTAAGTTTCATACACATTTTACAAACCTGTTTTGCATCTAATGACAAATGATTTCGACGCGACATAGTTATATTCTCGTAAAACAACTTTTTCGAAACGCACAGTAACAACGGTTATTCAACACTGCCACTAAAATACTAGCCAAAATATTTATATGCCTAATGGTTAATACTCAAGAAATACCTGGCCCACCCCTGCCCTTATAAAAAATGGGTTTACCCAATAACAATGGTAATAAAATCGTTAAAGGTTTATTGGGGTATGGTCCGTCAAAAGCCATAACGATATACTTTGAGACATACTATACACCGCAAGGCAAAGCCGCGATATTTAAGAACCGTTACCGGTTTTATTTTTAAATAGGTCACATGTTAATCGAGAGAAAATAAAATCCAATGAGAGCTGTGAAAGGAGAGGAGTTAGAGTAGTGGCTAACATTTTAGAACTAACACCATGAAATTACCTATAAAGAAGAGACGTGTTTGTCGGTTAGTAAAATGATTACGCTGTCCTGGGAAGGTGGGGTCAACATAAATGCGAAAGGTTCTTCTTTGGATGAAATTAAGCACGCCACATTCAACTGTTGACTCTAATCTTCATAAATTGTCCAAAATTATTTTTAAGGTCAAGCAGATCAAGCTAATCCTTTCTCCCCAATATACTTAGAAATCTTCTCGTCCTAAAAAATGTGTTCCAAAGCTCACCCCTCTCTAATTTACTAGGACACGGGCATCTTTCTGGACAGCTGGAAAGCCGCACGTGTGCAACTGAATTCCAAGGAAAGATCTTGTTATAGTCCTATATGTTTTCTTAGTTGCAAAGTAATGGAAACATTTATTAAGTTCCAAGTATTTAGTACACACGAAATTATGCACACAACACGGATTCGGTCATAAATCCGCCATAAAATGTCCACAGCAAATCTTCCTTATTGGTCTCACATAACTAGAATAAGCCATTGAGTTTCCTAGCCAATCGTTATTCTTGAAATACTCTAGGCTTCCCAGTTCCTAGTTAGGTAAATTTAAATCCCAAAAAGTGCGTAGTGCGTAGTAGCATGCATTCTGCGACTTACAATTAGTGGAGTAGTTCCTGATAATTGGTAAAGTTCAGGGTAGGCAGAAAAGTAAAAGAATAATTTAAATTATAATTGGTAACCTGAGGATGTAGTTAGGTTTCCTGCTACGACTGGTGAGTGTGTGACTGACTGTAAAGGTTTAGGTGTTGAGTAGTGGGGGGTCGGTGTGTACAGGGTGTCCTATTTTCGTTTGTTTTAGGGGGTTTCTCGCTTATGAGTGAAGTTACAAAGATGCGGTTTTCGCGACACCCTGCTACTTTTTTGTCAAACGAAAGATGCCGCAAACAGATTTGTCCTAGCTCCCTTAGTTTCTTCGCTACAGGGTGATTTTAAAAAAGTTGTATTTTCGGTTACCCCTCGTATCTCAGGTATCTGATAACTTATCGAAAAGATAAAAACGGGCCCTTATAGAACTTTTTACGCAGAATACAGTGGCGTACTTGAAATTTTTCTCGGATTTACATTCTTTGAGATATTAGCCAAAGTTGCACTTTTTAAATTGAACACCCCGTATATTTTTTCGTCATATTATTTGCCACACTGAGAGCTTTCTAAAAATATAATATAGTCGAAACTTATTTTTATAAACAACATGAAAACATGCAATTATTTACTTTTTAACATAGGCGGCTTTGGTTTAAATTAATGACAGTCAAATTAATCAACGTCAAATGCCTTCTCGCACCAAAAAATAATCTAGTAATATAAACATTTATTAACAAGACAACCTAATGGATAAAAATAACAATTTTACGCTAGAATTGTTCTTAGCCTTAAAAGACAAACTTAACTACTAATTTTATAAATACTGTTCGAATTGGTGACCATGATGTCTTATGCATTGTTGGCATAGCGTCTGTAGTCTTCTTAAAGCATTTTCAAATATGAAAGAGCGGGCTTGCAACTCTCTAAAGGCATTTTCCGTGGCCTCTCTTAATTCCTCAATTGTTTCATACCTCCTCGAGTATATTTTACCTTCTAAATATCCCCACAAAAAATAATCTAAAACTGAGAGGTCCGGAGACCGTGGTGGCCATCGAATAGGTCCGTGCGTGGCCATAAATCGATTAGGAAAGTGCTGTTCCAGCCAGTGTTGTATCACGTGAGAGTTGTGAGCTGGAGCTCCATCTTGTTGGAAATAGATGTCATTTACTTGAACCAAGGGAATATCTTCCATAATAGTCATTGCTTTTTCTTGAAGGATTTGTATGTATCTATCAGAATTCAAATTTCCTTGGTAAATACAATATTCAATTATTCTTCCCAAAATGAAACAAGAAACATTGAATCCAAACCTTCCCTGGCGTTTCCTGGGAAAAATAACGTGTTCATTTTCCTGGCTCCAAAACCTTAAGTTATTCCTATTGAGGATACCCGCACTGGTAAAATGGGCTTCGTCCGACCAAATGATCTTTCTTACAAAATTATTCTGACTTTCACACATATTGAGAAATCAGTTACAAAACTCCACTCTCCGCTCAGGATCGCCAGGATGAAGATTGTGCACAAGTTTATACTTGTAAGGTTTGAATTTATGTTTTTTCAATATTTTTTGACATTGGTTTTGAATACTCCGATATTTTCTTCTATTTGCCTGCAAGATGTCCCTGGGGTATTTTCAACTGATGCCAAAACATTTATTTCAGCTACTTCATTATCTTTACTATAATTTTTCGGCCTAGGTTTATTAAATGACCCATATTGAATTAGATTGTTTTGTATTTTACGAAATATGCGCCTATCGGCTGTCTTCTTTCAGGATATCTATATAGAAATCGAGAAAAAAGTCAAATTTGAAAAAAATATTATTCGTTTTTCTAACGTACCTATTTAGATAAAGCTCCGCCTCCTCATCGACGTCTTCGTTGGATAATATGAAACATCTATTCATATCATACTTTTCAAAATGTTCAAAATTTTGGTTTTGTGCCATATTTTTTTGATAAATGCTAACGATAATTTAGGAACTAGCATTAAAAAATTCAATAGCAATCATTTGACGTTGATTAATTTGACTGTCATTAATTTAAACCAAACCCGCCTATGTTAAAAAGTAAATAATTGCATGTTTTCATGCTGTTTATAAAAATAAGTTTCGACTATATTATATTTTTAGGAAGGTCTTAGTGTGGCAAATAATATGACGAAAAAATATACGGGGTATTCCATTTAAAAAAGTGCAACTTTGGCTAATATCTCAAAGAAAGTAAATCCGAGAAAAATTTCAAGCACGCCACTGTATTCTGCGTAAAAAGTTCTATAAGGGCCCGTTTTTATCTTTTCGATAAGTTTTTAGATACCGGAGATACGAGGGGTAACCGAAAATACAACTTTTTTAAAATCACCCTGTAGCGAAGAAACTAAGGGGGCTAGGACAAATCTGTTTGCGGCATTTTTCGTTTGACAAAAAAGTAGCAGGGTGTCGCGAAAACCGCATCTTTGTAACTTCACTCATAAGCGAGAAACCCCGTAAAACACACGAAAATAGGACACCCTGTATATATCCTAAAAAATCCTTATTAGGAACATAAAAATTACTTCGGTGAGGAAAAACTAAAATATGATATAATTAAGTTTTGCTAAAAGGAATCCCTAAATATACAACTTATAATTATTTACTGTACAACGAATCATGTATTATTTACATTATCGGACATTCCTAATTTATTACGAGTATTTTCGATGACAATTGACATTGCCTCCCATTTCCGGCAATAGGAACAAATATTTTCGGGCGTTCTCGGTCTCTCGTTGGTCTGACTCGGGTCGTGTGGATGGGCTCTGAGGGAGTCGCGACGCTGAATGAGACGAAATAAATGATTGAATTCTTGGATAAGGAATTAATAAGATTACTTGGAGTTTTTCTTCTAAGTTTAATGTTATGTTCAAGTATTTTTATGCTTAAAAGGATTAAAATATCGAGTAATTGTAATATCAAAGGCATATAACTGACCCACGAAAAGTGGCGATATTATCACTTTAAAAATATCTATTTTTAAAACATATTTTGGAGTATTAATTGTTTTGTTTGTATAGGAACGTCTGTTACATATTTTTTAATGAATAAGATTATTTACTGATAGAGGGACAATAAAAAGTGTAGTTTTAATTTTTAAGACAATGTAAATGACCTGCAGTAATGTCAACATTCTTATGGGTATTCTGTAGCCTTAAATATTAAAATATTAAGAAACCATTTAGACTGCCGTTCTAAATTGTCCTAACAATAAACAGCATTTTTCGTTGTATTGCAAAGGAACCTTAAGAATAAAGCTCTAGCTTTGATTAGTAAAATGATAATACTGAAATAGTTTTTCTTCATTACCAGGACAAATGTCTAACGTAAAGGAACAAAGATATTTAGTGATTTTGCTAACTGCAGCAAATCAACTCTTCTTGCTGATTATATAGATCTGCAATATTTTGTAGCATCTCACAATAATGCCTTTCACTTTCAAGGATCTAATGCATCCGTCAACACTTTTAGTCATTTCAGATAAATCGGGAGGCAAATGGAAGTTTGCTGCACTTTGATGCAGCTACCGCCACGAAGGCCATAAATGTCAACTGTTTTGCCGCAAATGCAGCACACACAGGCTGACTAATTTTCAGTGAAACGGAGACACGAAACGAGAAATCATCCAAGAAATTCCCTAGTTAAGCAGATGACAATACATTATGTCATGCATTGCTTTTATAATCCTGAAGAGCCAAAAGAAGAGCTCTGTCTGAGTTACCCTCACATAAAGAATTGAGATTACTCTTCTAATCTTACAAAAAATACTTTCTAGTTTACATAAAAAGCCACAAACTTAAATATAAATATATAGTATTTTTTAAATGAATATAATTATTTTAAATGCACAAAACATGAATAAAAATATCTTCGGACAGCCCCAGCTAATCTTATTACGAGTATTTTCGATAACGAATTGACATTTTTTGCCTCCCATTTTCGGTGGTGATTGGGAAGAAAATATCCGGTAACCTAGTTCTTAAGTATCATTTTGTTTTTTTTTTTTTTTTGAATAACACCCATCATATTTTTTTCACGATTAATTAGAATGTTTTCAAAAAATTAAGTAAAAAACAATATTATTTACACGTATTTTCCCGACATTCTGTATGTTATTTATTTATTTAAACGAAATTTTGCCGCCATTTTAATCGCCCTCTTTCCGTTTTAAACCAGGGTCCCAATAGAACAGCCCCAAGTCAGGATGCAGAGCCCGCAGGTTGTCCCATCTTTCTGATTCAATCAGCGGCAAATTGATATTTGCAGATTTGATGATGGCAGACAGGAGTAAAGTCTCCCTCCGCATCGCCATTTGCAGGTGTGGAAGGGGTGCGTTCCCCGTCCTGTCTCCTTAAAAGATTTCATAAAGGTCCTTCAAGTGGAATTATCGAGAGTAGTGAAACACTATTTTGTATACATTTTCGATTTAGTCAAAATTTGGTTTTATACAGGGTAGTACGAAAATAGTTTAGAACGGTAACCGGTTTAATTAAAGAAGATATAGGAATATGTTGTTAATTTTTGTACCAACGTTCTAGATCATTGAAGATGTTGGACAATGTAATTGATTCAATAACACTAAAATCTTGGCGTTCCGTTGCCTTTATTTGTTAATTGATACACAACGTTTCGGTTAGTGATGCATTTACAACCGTTATCACTTGAAAACGGTTCGCCTGGGTGCAATTCCTAGCATTTAAAGGAACATAAAGGGAAAAAATATATGAAGAAAAGTCGTGGTCCTGGAAGGCTTTAGAGGCAGTCAAACCGAATCACATACAAATCGAGCTGGCAATTACCATGCAGCAACACCAAAAGCAACCAAGCAGAATATTAAAATCAAAAGTGTTTTTATATTAGAATTGCTTTTCGCTCGTGGACTACACGATTTTACATGTATTGTTTTTTTCTCCGTCCCTCGGGATGTTGCCTTCTACTCCCCTTCCACTCCGCCTCGCACGCTCTCCGGGCTCCGTCTTTCATCCCTTACTCTGCAACGTAGCGCTCGTCGTGCCATTGAGCAATTTTTATTTTACCATATTTGTTATTATTTTCTATCATAAATAGCGTTTATAAATAAGTATGTTAGTACATAAAATGTTTTTATGAACAATCTTTAAAACTACTGAGACCAGAAGAGACGAATTTTTATACAAATTTTTCCCCCTTTTAACCCCTTAAGGGATAAGATCTTAAAAATATTAACACTTGCTATGTGCAACTGCGATATTAACAACTATAAAAATGACGATTTTTCTTTTCAAACTTTCATCCCATCCCCATTTTAGCCTTCCAGGTCAATCAGCGAATGACCATTTACAATAAAAAATTTTTTTGTTATTTTTTACAATTTTTTCTACATTATTACTTATGAATGAACACAACACAAGTTAATAACACCATTTTTATGTACTTTAAAAATTCCAACGTGTTTTAGGGGTCACTGTCAAACATTTCTTGCTTTTAACAATTTATTTCTATGTCAGAGCATCCTAGATTACATGTAACTACAGTTAAAATTGCATTGTTATTGTAGACACGTTTCAAAAAAATATTTTTTTATCGCAAATAGATGTACCGCATATTTAAATGTGGTTTTTAGTTCTGATCAACTTTTCCTTATAACAATTTTCGAAATTGTCAAAAAGGTACTTTACTCTTGAGCAAAATTCATACTTTTTGACAAAACTCGTATTCGCTTGGAAAAAATAGTTGCATTTTGGGTTTCAGAGCATGCAGAATTTTTTATCAGGTATAAGTTTTTCCGTAAAATAATATATATATATATATATATATATATATATATATATATATATATTATATATATATATATATATATATATATATATATATATATATATATATATATATATATATATATATATATATATATATATATATATATAATATTTTATTTATTTCTTATATTTCATTATGTATATACAGGGTAAGTCTGTGAAGTGGGACCCCCATTTATTGCTTTAAATATTCAAATGGAAAAAAATGTTTTATACAAAAATATTTTGGTTTTTGCTGCTCTATATTTTGCGAACAACGTTATGTATACAGGGTGTATCAAAAAGTCCGAACATGAACAAGGTGCATTTTTTTAAATGACTCCCTATATTTTCGTTACATTTTTGTTTTCTGCATAAAATTCTAGATATTTTTTATCTGGCATGTCATATCCCTATACTCAATTGTTGACGAGATATTCGCATTTAAATAAAAATTTAGAATGGAAAAATCCGCTCATCTCTTAATGTTGTTTTACGCTTCTATGGTTTTAACGGTTTTTGTAGAGTGATAAAACAGCCATAGTAATAATTAATAAGTAATTAGATATCACATGACGAGTAGAAATATAAACAAGAAAAAAACGATTAAAATTTTTTTACAGATTAATAAAACTGTCATTTTGACATTTTTATTAATCTTTATAGCATATATGGTTATTATGCAACTCTCAAAAAACCGCTGAAACCATAGAAACGTAAAACAACATTAAAAGATAAGCGGACTTTTCCCTTCTAAATTTGTATTAAAATGCGAATATCTCGTAAACACTTAAATATAGAGATATGATATGCTGAATAAAAAATATCTAGAATTGGATGCAGAAAACAAGAATGTAACAAAAAATATAGGGAGTCATTTAAAAAAACTGAACTTTTTGATACATCCTGTATACATAACGTTGTCCGCAAAATATAGAGCAGCAAAAACCAAAATATTTTTGTATAAAACATTTTTTCCGAATTTGAATATTTAAAGCAATTAACGGGGGGTCATATATACAGGGTGATTCATGAGGAAATGTCAATACTTCAGATACGTATTCAGGGTCTAAAAGTAAACATAAAAGTCTATACAAATATGAGTCCGCAAGGCCTTCGTTTCCGAAATACAGGGTGTTAAATTTTTTTTTGACATTTTTTTTTTGAAAATTATAAAACCTAGCTTATGTTTTGCTGAACATAATTAAAGAACAATAATTTTATTGAAAATTAAAAAAAATATTGTTTAATTATACATTTTGTTTTATTTTTTTTTAATTTTGCTATAATAAAATCAGATGGGTCGTAATTTTTTTAAATCGAAATATCTCGAAAACGGTTGCTCATATCAATTTTTAATAAGTATACCTTTTGACATAAAAATGACAACATAATTATTTAATGTACTTAAAATGTATACAGGGCCGTACAAAAAGTTGGGTTATTCAAAATAGTAAAAGACGTGTAGGTGGCTCCCCTACAATAAGAGCCGTAATAAGATTTGATTTGAATCCGTCATACCAAAAATCCTCCGGATACCAATTTTTACTCCAATATTTACATTATCATAGATTTTATTAAAAAATAAAAAATTAATGTATATATATATATATATATATATATATATATATATATATATATATATATATATATATATATATATATATATATATATCATTTGAATTTATAGATTGTTTTAGTGTATCCAGTGCCCGTATTTAGAACTTTCTTACATTTAACATTATTTACAACAAAAAGTGTGGATTAATTATAAAGTTTAGCGTTCTGATTGATATTTCGAGTGCAAGACTGGGAAACTCTTCGGACCCGCATATAATATACACACTGCGAAGTTTACGTTGCGCCTTAATGAACTCAATTATAACTTAGTTCCAACTTCCAGGTTATATTCGATTAAATTTCGGCAATGTCGACTCGCGTTAAGTGTAAATATTATGTTATTTAGATTTATATTAATTTCGAAAAGTAAATGAACTTAATCTAGCCGGAAAATAATAATTTAATTTTCAAGTCGTCTCATTAAATTAGTTCGCGAAACTTTCGAGTTGGGAGTTGAGCAAATACTAACTTCGGCTACGCCGTGTTTATTTATTTTCTCCAGAATGACGTATGAGCAAAACGATTTTTGAAATGATTTACCGCGATTTTAAAAGGTTCTAAGGTATACTGGGTTTTCAAATTGGTAATGCATATATTGGGATCATGGAATCTATTATTAGAATAAATTTTAATAATCATTCTGATCACAAATTGTCAAATTATTAATAATTTAAATAATATTAATTTAATAATATATATATATATTATATATATATATATATATATATATATTATATATATATATATATATATATATATATATATATATATATATATATATATATATATATATATATATATATATATATATTATATATACTTATATATTAATTTTTCTATTTTTTAATAAAATCTATGATAATGTAAATATTGGAGTAAAAATTGGTATCCGGAGGATTTTTTGGGATGACGGATTCAAATCTAATCTTATTACGGCTCTTACTTGTAGGGGAGCCACCTACACGTCTTTTTACTATTTTGAATAACCCCAACTTTTGGTACGGCCCTGTATTACATTTTTAAGTACATTAAATAATTATGTTGTCATTTTTATGTCAAAAAGGTATACTTATTAAAAATTGATATGAGCAACCGTTTTCGAGATATTTCGATTTTAAAAAATTGCGACCCATCTGATTTTATTATAGCAAAATTAAAAAAAAAATAAAACAAAATGTATAATTGAACAATTTTTTTCTAATTTTCAATAAAATTATTATTCTTTAATTATGTTCAGCAAAACATAAGCTAGGTTTTATAATTTTCAAAAAAAAAAAAAAATTGGCAAAAAAACTTTAACACCTGTATTCGAGAACGAAGCCTTGGACTCATATTTGTATAGACTTTTAATGTTTACTTTTAGACCCTGAATACGTATCTGAAGTATTGACATTTCCTCATGAATCACCCTGTATATATGACCCCGTTAATTTTTAAATATATATATATATATATATATATATATATATATATATATATATATATAATATATATATATAAGAAAAAAGAAGGTTTTTAGTCAAACGTGATCTATTTCGGAGATCTCTAGGTTGTAATAATAAAAATTAAAATTAAAATTTTACGATAGTATTTAACTTTTTGCTTCTTTGTACAAAATAATAACATAATTTAAATCTTTATGTATTCCTATTTTAGTTAGAGCAAAATTGCATCTACTTACTCAACACCGACAATTTCAGCATACCAAGCACATCGCGTGATCGTCTACCAATTAAAAATTGAAAATTAATAACAATTTGTTTTTTTAAACTGGTAGAATATTAGTTTTGTAAAATTGCGAAATAACAATATTTTAGAGATCATGAATGAGCTAACGCGGAGGTAGCTGGACACGCAGCGGCATCTCTGCAGTAATAATTTCCGCGTGTAATGCTAAATTACTTTGCCTACACAGTACCGTAAATTCAGTAGCGTCTTTAAATAGCCGCAAGTAAAATATATTAAAGTGTAGAAAAGTAGGTTTTTTCCTTATTTTTTATGCCCGAGTAGCTATGGCTTAGGTCGTTAATGTCCAAGGTAGCCTAAGGTAGAGAAGGCGGATATATCTTTAGTTAAAACTAAAAATATAGCCACCGCTCAGGAGTACTTTTGTGGCTTTCCCAAATTCAATGTGCATTTGAAAGCACAAAAACCGTATTTTTGACTCTGGTAGACCAAAGGGAAACTCACTGTGACATCTAAAAGTGTCGGAAAGGTCGTTTCGATGTTTTAGGGTGATTTCTAAGGCCCATTTTCCAATTCACACATGATAGCATAGTCTGGCAGTGGTCAAAGTATACTGGGTTTTTAAATTAAGTGTCGCCCTTTACCGGTTGTTATTAGTAAAAATACAAAATTATTTTAAGTGGAACCCTGGTTACATTTTTTACGCCCTTTAAAACTGCAAAATGCAAAAAAAACAATGACAGGTGCTTTTTTAAATTTGATAATAAAATAGCATTTTTAAATGAAACATTTTTTATATTATATAACCATTAAAAAGAGCTTTTAAAGAGCTTTAAAAAATACACATTGGATATGTCTACCTTTAACAGTTTTGACAATATGGGCATCAAAATCTAAAAAATAATTTTTAATTTTCATTATGTCTACAGCAGTAAAATTACTGCCTACAGCTTACTGTTATAGATACAATGGAAAATAAAAAATGGAAATATTAAATGCAATATACTTTTAAAGCACTTTCAAATATCTTTTTAATGATAATACGATAAACAGGATGTTTCATTTATATAATAATATATATATATATATATATTATGATCATCCGATGCGTTTTTAATGATATATTGCGTTATATACATATATGTTGTTTAACTGGTCGGACAAGACTTCTTCTTGTTTATATAAAAGGGTACCCATACATATTTTACATTTTGAACACTTCATATTTCGGTATATCATTCAGTATATCATCTGTTAGGTCAAACAACATAGGCCAAGTGAATAAAAGGAAGCAAATACTTATACTTGAGTTTTATTGAAATAGATTTATGTAATATTAAAAGATCAAACAAGGATACTACTATAGTAAAAGAATTTGCTTTTTTTTATGCACCTGGCCCATGGACAAAGCAGAATGATTCATATTTCACTATATATTTTGAGTCGTGCATAGCAACATTACTGATGCGTTTTAAATCATTAAATCATGATTACATTTGTTAATATTATATATATATATATATATATATATTATATATATATATATTATA
Source organism: Listronotus oregonensis (assembly GCA_019359885.1). Classification (NCBI taxonomy): domain Eukaryota; kingdom Metazoa; phylum Arthropoda; class Insecta; order Coleoptera; family Curculionidae; genus Listronotus; species Listronotus oregonensis. Next base: position 22,740 of record JAHBCN010009639.1, read on the forward strand.
TATATATATATATATATGAGTCGTATAGATGCAAAACCCGCCAAGTCACTTTCAACAGTTTTTGAGATAATCGAGAAAAAGGTTTAGTGAGAAAAGTATTCAAATTATCAGGTACCTTTTAATTTTATAATACACTAGGGTAGTTTCTTAACAAGAATAGGTATGATTCAAAAATCTAAACCGGTCGGGTAAATTATTATTATTCGATATTTAAAGGTTGACTTGGCGGATTTTGCATTTAAACTTCAAGAAATTTAAGACACATTTTTAATATGACACTGTATGTAACAAAAATAATAGTCTTATTATTGAAAAATAAAAAAAACGTCATTTTAAGAAGGAAAAACAATTTTGTAGCCTTATTTATTAATCTAATTTCTTAAATCAAGGTCCACTCCAAGATTGTCATTATTTTGTCAGCAAGCAGAAACACTATCATTTTGTAGCGGCATTTGCATAGCTACTGGTTCTTGGTCAAACAATTCTTTGTTTCTTTGTAGAATTTTAAACTGGGCGACTCTTTCCACTCATCTCCATAATGTTTCCCTAACAAATGCGCAACAGATGTAGCTTTTTGAGGATCTAAAGATCTACCGACCTGCATAGTATCAGGATTTAGCATAAGTACTGATTAACAACGTTTAATAATGTCTTTTGCAACTTTAAAATCGTTTCTGTAATTAGCTTTGCCGCAAACGGTAACATTGTTATCTGTCTTTTCTAAAATAAATCTTTTGGCACAATTAAATTGGAAATGATGAGTTTGGCATAATTTAGTTTCCAGTAAATCTATTATGCATTTTAAAAAATCAAAAAAGCAAATACTTGCACCACAAAACAAAATCTAAACCTTACTGAAACTAAAAGTAATAAAGACATGTGCAAATTCCAATCATACTATCACCGAAACGTCTCGATACTTTCGGATGCACCTATTGGTTGAAATTGACTTGGCGGAATATGTATTTGAATGACGGTGCAGCTGGCGGGGGTTTTTCATCTATACCATCATATTTTATATATATATATATATATATATATATATATATATATATATATATATATATATATATATATATATATATATATTATATATATATATATATATTATTATTATATATATATATATATATATATATATATATATATATATATATATATATAATATCTAACAAATGTAATCATGATTTAATGATTTAAAACGCATCAGTAATGTTGCTATGCACGACTCAAAATATATAATGAAATATGAATCATTCTGCTTTGTCCATGGGCCAGGTGAATAAAAAAGCAAATTCTTTTACTATAGTAGTATCCTTGTTTGATCTTTTAATATTACATAAATCTATTTCAATAAAACTCAAGTATAAGTATTTGCTTCCTTTTATTCACTTGGCCCCATGTTGTTTGACCTAACAGATGATATACTGAATGATATACCGAAATATGAAGTGTTCAAAATGTAAAATATGTATGGGTACCTTGTATATAAACAAGAAGAAGTCTTGTCCGACCAGTTAAACAACATATATGTATTTATATAATTATTTTTTATAATAATAAACATGACTCTGCCACTGCCAATAACATAAAATGTATATAACGCAATATATCATTAAAAACGCATCGGATGATCATAATTTACCAAAACGGATTTTATAATATGCAAATTACATTTATGTCTGATTAAGGACGAAATTAAAGATTAGTCTGCGTTTCCTAGTCGTGTCTTAGTGTTTACTGCAGATTCTAATAGTGATAGTAATAATTATATTAATACCCGCGGACGACACACATTAAGTGTTTTCCCATGTTTAAATTTTCATATGATCGTGTTGAGTTACTGTGACATGTTTAAATATTGCGTTTTGATTTTGTTTGGTAAAACTAAATCGGAATTTGTGGGAGAATACGATTAGTAATGATTAAGATATTATTTTTTAAAATTCTTAAAACTATTTTTTATTAGAACCAAACACTGGGAAAATGTGGACTAAGACAATATTCTAGATCTAAAAAATGAGGTGCACTTAGAACCACATGGTCCCATTTTTTCACCGAGCATGACCAGCCGAAACTGATAGTATAAAAATCTGTCTTATTTATCCCCTAATATATTTTTTTCGCTATGAATACGGCTAAGAAGTGTCAGTTCAGAAATATTGTGTCAACACCAAATATTACATCTTTCCACTTTGATTCAAAATTACTAACCTTTACTTTTTGCCTCTGACCTATAGACATTCTTCGGAAAAAACCTACAGATCGATTATCCAACATTATTTCCTTTAGCTTTGCAATACGTAACACATGATTCACCCTGTTAAATACTTTGGAAAGGTCAGTTTAAATGGAATTTATGTACTTAGCAATAAAAAAATCAGGCGATTTGATGCAAAATAAAAACACAAGACTAAAAAAAAATATTTTATGTAAATAAATAATTATGATTAAAAAAGGGGTGATATTATTGGTGTCATTAAACGAAGACTTGATTGTGCAGTTATACAATAAAAATAAATTACTTTCCTCTAATACGATTTACAAAAACATTCTTCAGGTTAGTGAATGCATTTTAAGCGCCCTCTAATCAGGTTACACTCCAATCGATTTCTAAAAAGAATCTAAAGATATACGATTATTATAACTTTACACTTATTTTCACCCCTTTCCGTCTAATATCTCTTTGTTCTATAAGCGTTTCAGACAGAACTCACCAATTGGCTAAGCTTTATGCCAATTACGATTCTTCTTCTAACCCTATTGGCTAGATTATTGAAAAAATATCAGTCATGCAATATGGTATTTCAAACAGTTTCAACTCATTAGCATAGAGCAAGAAATGACAGTCTTTTCAGGTAGTAGTCAAGCACACTCAGAAACAGCTTGAGCAATATGGGAGCACAGGGATCTTCTTGGGAAACGCCATATATTACACGTTTCTATCTTGATTTAAAATCACCAACCTTTTTTTTGCCTCCGACCTATACGCATACTTTGGAAACAACCTAAAAATTGATTATCATCAAACATGAGTGTGTGCAGCTTAGCGATGAGTTACAGATAATTCACCATGTTCAATATCTTAAAGGTCAGCATAGATGGAATATATTGACTTAGGCCGATCGTACATCTAAAAGACATTTGTTTGTGACATGTCCTCGACATGTCGTGGACGTGTACTTTTTATTAGAGCATATAGTTTAAGTTGCCGCTTGTACATTAGGCAGACATTTCGCAAACAAGTCAGTGCTTGTCTGCGACAATATCCATACGACCCTTCTTGTGGATTTTCAAGCGTCATTTGTCGATTGTGTTTCGCGGCAAACATGTGTTAGTGGTGAAAATTAGGAAGAACGGTCCTATTTTCAGTATTAAATTTGTGAAAGCTATAGAAAAATAGAGCATATTTACACGATTACACTTTTGGCCAATATTCCATTCAACAAACTCAGGGGAACAAATGGAATGAAGTTGAAAGGAAATTTAATGAAACAGATAAAATTTCGGTGACACGGTGACTGGAATAAAACTTAATATTTTTTATTGTTTGAATTTAGAGCATATTGAGCTTCCCTATGGTAAAGCTGTATATGGATCTTTGAGAATTTTTTTAATCTACCGCTTACAATTTTTTTCTTGGTTTGCAGTATGTTAATTGTTACGAGCGTTGTTAATAGTGGCTAGCTGGTGTAGTGGCAGCGGATCAGCTTACAACAAATTCATATACAAACCAACATGTATGAATGAAAAGAATGAACCAGGAAGGATGTTAATAGTATGAATGTATTATTATAAATAAAACATGTAAATAACATTATTATAATTAAAAATCAAGATTCAATGTGTATGTAAATAAAAAGTATGAAAACTCCGGCGAAATTATTATGCGCTCCTCAAAGTACCTGAATACATCAAGCAGGTTTTTTGGGAACTTTTTTCCCTGCACAAAAATATTATAACAAATAACAACATAGACCCTCATATAGAAATATTTTTTTCAAGTTAACGCAATGAATAGTATAAGAGAACTTTTAAGATTACTATCGGAGGGTTCTAACTAGCATTAACTTTGCATCAAACTACTCAGGGTGACCAACTGCCCGCGCCCAGTACTCTGGCCGTCATCTCTATACTAAAAAGCCTGAATAAGGCATTTTAGAATGTAATTTGATATATATATATATATATATATATATATATATATATATATATATATATATATATATATATATATATATATATATTGTATATATAGTTAAGGATGATTGATGTATTGTAACCTATTATGTATTAATAAAGCTATTGTTGATTTTGAGTTGAGCCTCCACCGTTGAAGACCGGTTCAAATCCGTATTATCCATTGATTTTCAGCTCGTCAACTACAGAAGGCTGGCAAACCACTGTGGGGTATTTCTGCCTAGTAAACCCTCTCACATTGTCGGAAGGCCGTTAGTGGTCCCCATATCTGTCTAGTTGGTAACCAACACAGATTTGCTAACAACTTAATTTGTTTTTGTTTCTTTCATCGTGGAACCAACGCAAGTATGAAAAATGGTCGACGACATAATGCGTATAAATGGACAAACTTGCCTTATTTTCTTAAAACATTTTTTTTCGGACATTGGCTAGATTATCCATATCACAAACCTTTTCTTTTTGCCTCCGACTTAAAACTCATACTTTGAAACCAACCTAAAGATCAATTATTATCAAACATAAGTGTCTACAGCTTAGCGATGAGTAACGGATAATCCACCATATTTAATATCTTAAAAAGATCAGCATAGATGAAATATATTGACTTAGCAACAAGAGAATCACGCGATGTGATGCAAAATAATAAACACAAGATTTAAGAAGAGATTTTATGTAAATGAAAATAATGACTCAAAAGATGTATTATTGGTGCCATTAAACGAATATTCGATGCAATTTTATACAATAAAAATAAATTACTTCACTTTTATACGATTTACATAAACATTCTCAAGGCAGTGAATGCATTTTAGGCGCCCAGTAATCGGGTAACACTTAAACCGTTTTCTGACAAAAATCTAAAGATAAACGATTTATTACACTTATTTCCATCTCTTCCCGTATAATATCTCTTTGTTCTATAACCGTATCAGACAAAACTCACCAATTGGCCAAGCTTTATGCCAATTAAGATTCTTCTTCTAACCCCATTGGCTAGATTATTGAAAAATCTTCAGTCATGCAATACGGTGTTTACCATAAGCGAAGAAATTTACCCATTGGTGGCCCGTTTTGCGGTATTTTCCCGGCGAAAAAATTCGATGCAAATGACATAGGTTTCGCGGAGATGTAAATGCACGAATAAGGAATAAGAAAATTTATTTCTACCATTGTGGATGAATAATTGTGATAACTTCGGGCTACTATTTCCCGATCGGGGTTTCATTTAAATAATGACATACGGTGAACGAAAAGGGAAAAAAATAGACAAAGGAATAAAATCGGAGATTTGTCGTGTATATCTTTATACATAATTAGACGGTGACTTAAACAGTAGCTTTGATTTGCTTGTATATACAGGATGGTCCATCATTTTTAGTTAATAACAACAAGGCGTCCGGTGCTTATTAAAAATTGCTTCGTTTACCCGATAAAGAGGGTAATTTTAACCTATTTGTTTTTTTTAATTTCTTGAAAATTTGCTACACTGACGTTGATACTACAAATGCCGTTTGTAAGTGGTATAGTGATGGATATTAAAAAATGTTTTAAAGTGTCGTTATCTGTAAGCATTTCTTCTGATTTATTTATCATGCTTAACAGCGTAAGGCGTCGGCGACGTCGGTGACACCTGACGGCCGTGCACCAGTGGGGGGCGTTGCAATTTTTTTTTTAGTTTGTTAAAAATGGCGTTATTTAGTTATCCATATCTATTTTCATTCGAATGAATAAAATTTATCTAAAGTCGCCTAGCAATATTATCTTTTATTCAAATTCCTTGCAAAACACATTACCAATTATTACGTGCTGCTCTATCCTATTTTGTCGTTGTCGCTGGTCAGTACTTACATAACCAATATCCCACACTTTGCTGGTTTGTCAGAGGAAATCATGCACCAGGAAAATGGCCACCAAGTACCCCAGACTTAAATACGTGTGACTTATTTTTGTGCATTGCTTTTAAAGAGTAACTTAATTATTCTATTAATACTGGCCAGGATTTTTCAATGCTTGTGGCACTATAGTGGTACGGTGTTCTAGGGAAATGACTGGTTATGTTATTTTATTGTTTGGTGGTAAATATCATTTTTGGATGATTGCACATATATTTAAAGATATTTGTTTTCAAAGAGTTTGAATTTAACAAGTTGATGATAGATCTGTTATTTTGGGAACATACCAGTTTATATAATAACTAAAAAGTTAATAATTTGGTGACTGATTAAATTAACACATTAAAAATAGCTACGTACGACGTTCATTTTACAAAAACCAATATCCCGGTTCTAAACTGTATGCTTTTTATTTACTTAAGTATTACGAGCAATATGGACTACAATTTTCATACTTACTACTTCATAAATATGATGCGTGATATGCCGTTTTTTAAACACCTTATTTTTCATTCAAATTAAAAGCTTATACAAAACCGATAAAAAATCAAAAATTACACCCGATCGAAGAAAAATTCTCTGTGATTCTCGCCAACTATTTGCCAAAAACATTAAAATAAAACCGCGACCCTGGATTCATCACGAAATTTGTGGCATTCGATTTGGGGCGTGGCACCATGAAAAACAAAAACACCGCAATTACTAAGTAATCAAAAACGACGGGGGCATATTTAATTTTATTTTCCATAAATGTAAAACGTTCCTATGGTAAGTCGATTCGAGATGCGGCTCGGGGCGGTACTCTGTAATTTGACTTAAGTAAAGATTATGAGCCCAGATAGAGAACTCGGTGATATCTCATCTGATGCAGAAGGTATCACTTCGGCTTGTCCTATTTATTTGATTGCAGTAGGCTAAGACCACTTATACTGTTTAGAATAAACCAAATTGTTACAGGGTGTCCTATATCGCACCTTCGCTTAAATATTGCCACGGCGCAAAAAAAAAAAAAAAATTTTTGACATAATTAGATACAACTCAATACTAATAGTTGATATATGACAATGTGGACTACTGTCACAGGAGAATATACAGCTTCAGCAATGCACTAACGTGCAAACGATACATTTCGATTAGAAATATGCAGGTAAACCCGCTTCTGCTAAACATTTTGTTAGAAATTTTTTTAAGACTAATTAAAAACGCGGGCTACCCCCAAATCCGCGTCCTACCCCGTTTAAACCAACCAACCACGTCAGCAGTTTGGCATTAAGTCTTTGTGAATTGTCCCAGTTTAAAAAAAAGAAAAACCGGAGAATAAATTTGACCCCGATTGTTTCTACTATTTTAACGTCCCGTTAGTCAGTTAAACAAGCCCTTAAAAAAATTAGTTATCTTGTAAATGTTCTGTACGGAATATCACGTTTATATGTTTTTCCCATTTAAAATTTCAATTGAATACTTTATTCTTCCGTTCACAAATTGATGTATATTTTTCATAAGTGTAACTCTCATTGTTTTTTCTCGTAAACGGACCTCCGACCAGAACTGCTCATTTCAGAATAATTTACAAATGGGCACATATTACATTAGGACTTCAGAGACGCTTTTTTTTTTGTCTTTTAATTTTTTTAGGACATGTAGTTTACTAAATAAATAAAAGGTTTATCTTTAAAAAAAACTCTTTTATAGAATAAAAAATTATTATTATTTATAAAGTGTTGTAGCTAGGAAATTAAATAAAACATATTTTTAAAGAGGCATTTTGACAAATTGCCCTACATTTTTCCCCATCATTCAAAGGATTTTTTTATGTTATTTTTTTTGTTTTGGGAAACATCATTGCAGGGCACTGACTCCAACAAGGTGTTTGATCCGGGACTCAAGCATCTTCAGAAAAATATCTCGGGCAGAGCACCAATAAGAAAAATTTTCAGTTCATAATTAAAAAAACAGATAAATTAGAAAGATCCGGTTCATTTAGAAGTTTCAGTGGCCCAGAGCAAATCCTCGGACAATCAAAACAGGTGAGGAAAATAAGAATAAATAGATGATTTCAAAAACAACATCTAAATCCTACTAGGCGTCAAAGACTTGTAAAGCCACGCTAGGTGACAATTCTAAGATACAGCTGGGTCCTATACAAAAAAAGGAGAAACACAGACTATATGTCCTATTTATAGGTCATTCTATCGAATTAAATACACCGGCTTTTTGTGTAAGGAAAAAGGAAAAGAGGCTGAAGGGGATTCCCCAACACACGTGCTACAAGTTACAATAGCTTAAGTTATCTGACGGTAAAGGTCCTATTTTAAAAGACGGGTTTGGAAGTAGGTATGAGTCTCGAATATCGATATCAAATTCCATTTTGCCAATAACCGGGGTTTTTAAAATTTAAATTATAGAAAAACTAATTGTATTTTCTATACTAGTTTCCCAGGACGACGGTACCCTGACCCTACCAAATTTTGGTGCCACTTTTGGAAAAAATAAATCTATTTATAAAGCATTTAGACGGGTAATAGACCGTCGGCGTCACCATCGAACCATCCAAAAAATTTAATCCACGAAAAATAACTTTAAGTGGGTTAAAATATAAATTCTTTTTGGTTTTTTGTCAAATTACGGGAGTCCCGCTTTTGGTTGGAAAAATTTTTTTATTTTGATTGTGTTTTTTCCCCCTTTTTTGTTTTGTGCTTCCTTGGAAATTCCTCCTGTTAAATTTTTTTGTTCTTTTTGAATTGTTCTGTTTAAGGGGAAGGGGTAATCTGCTTTGGGTTTTTTAAAAAATTTTTTTTTTTTTGGGGGCAACACGCATTAAATACATACCAGATGCTTTTTGGCCTGGGGGGAAACTTTGGTAAGAAAAATTTTTTTTTGGAATTTGCGAAAAACGGGTTAAATTTTTGCAAAGTCGCCAAAAAAAATGAAATTTTAAAAAATGAATTCTCTATTTGTTTTTTTTTTTTTTTTTTAAAAACAAACCCGAAAATTCCAAAAAATTTTAAAATTATCTGTGTTTTTCAAAAAAAAAAAAAGTTGAATTTTTTCCCCCTCAACAATTTTCCTATCAAATACGGGTTCCCCAATTTCAAAAAAGGGGAATTTTTCTTAAAAAAAACGAAAAAACTTCGATCAAGTTTATGAAAAAATTAAAAAAAGGGGGTTCGTTTTTTAAAAATTTAAAAATTTTCTTTGGGGTCGCTGCAAAAAATTTTTTTCCCAATTCAAAAAAATTTTTTAAATCCCCCCCTTAAAAAATTTTGGAAATTTTTTTTTGGGGGGGGTTTTAATTCCCCTTTTTTTGAAAAATTTTTTTTAAAATCCACAGCCCCACTGAAAGGAAAAGTTTCTGCTTTTGAAAAAAGGAAAATACAAAGACATAAGCACTTTTTTATAACACGTTTTGATTCGTTTTTTAAATTTCTGCAATAAACAATAGTCTCGGGTACAGGGCGTTCTTAAAATTTTTTAATTTCAACAGACCTTTGTTAGTATTAGTAAAGAAAAAATAAAAAAGCAGGTTTTATAAATTTTCGAAAAAACCAGTGGCATTATATTTTTATGATTTTTTGCCCAAAAAAATTTTACCCGGGGTTTTTTCGGGCTCCTTGTGTTTTTTTTTCTATTTGTCTCAAAAAAAATCACCTAATTATTGATACTTTACACTTTATGTTTTTTTTAAAAGAAATTAATATTTATAAAAAACAACATCCCCGAATTTTTGTATTGAAATTTTGCACTCCTTGTAAATTTTTTTTCTTTTTTAAAAAAGATTGTATACATTGTATACAAGGAGTTCTTGTGTACACATTTTGTTGAAAAATAGAATTTTATATTTAATATTTAATACATTAGGTTAATTAATTACATATATCAATTCATTTGTTCTTATGTTTATAGCAATCCACGAAGGCTTGATGCCTTAGTAATAGGGTACTGTGGGTGCCAAGGTTTTCAATGTTTTACCCTCGGTTTTACCCATTATGATCTTTTTACAAGAACTTAAATACAATCGACAAAATGTGGAACGCCTCCTTGCCTCCTCTGGGTGTAAGCAATAAACTTTTCTCTAAACATGTTGGCGAAAAAAAAAAAAAAATTTAAATATATATATATATATATATATATATATATATATATATATATATATAAAATATATATATATATATATATATATATTTTATACCGTGTCGGAAAAAGTCCCGGGACTATTGCTAACTTCTTTATTATAAGAGATACAAGTTGGGTTAAATTAGCAAAGTTGTGTACAATTTTTTTCCTGATTACAATAACAAAAAAAAAAAATGAACTAGTTTGAGTTATTCACAAAAAATACTTTTTTAAATGAAACCCTGTATTTGTTTTAAAATTTTCGATAAAAATGTAATTTTTTTACAATTAGTTATTAAAAATTTTTTTTTTGGATGATAAAAAGCAATTTTTCAATTTAAACGTCTTCCGTGGACGCAGGCAGCCATAAAAATTTTTAAATCGCATTATTTGTAAAATTATATCATAGTACGCTATGACAGAAACCAAATTTTAAAAAAAGTTTGCCATAAAGGATATAATTTGTTAAACCTTCTAATTACTTGGGTAAAAAATAATAAACTCGTGTTTCAGTTTTTTTAATAATAACCAAAAACTAATAACATTAATAAAATACATTATGCTAATAATAGCTATATTTCATCATCAAAAAATCCTTCAAACATTTTTAGTAAATTTAGATTTGTTTGCCTGTTAAAGATCTTTTATAAAACACAGATCAACAATTTTTTATCCCAAAGGGCAGCACCATACGTTTAAACAAAAACATCTTTGTGAATTGAAAGGGTGATGGCGCAGGGGGATTCAATCTCCAAATTTTGGTTTTTCGGGTTTAAATTCTCTATTACTAAAATTAGTATCATTGCTTTAAAAAATTTAAACGTAAAAGTTTGGATTTTTATAGCAATTTCAAAAAAAAATATATATAATTATGTTTTTTTTAAATTTTTAATTTGGGTTTCCCAGCATAGATCAAGATTTGACCTACAGTCTCTATGGAGTTTTTAGTAAACTTTAAAATATGCCAAAACATTAATTTCTGTTTGTTGATTAATTATAAAGGTTTTCTAATTTCTACCTTAAGAAACACTTTTGTTTGATTGAAACTTTCGATAAAGGAGTAAAAAAAATCTTCTGTTTGGCATATTTCTTTCTGGAAATAGTTTCGCTCTAAAGCCTGATGCCATTTTTTTGGCAAATTGTGAAGCATTCTATCATATCAAACTTCTCCAAATGACAACATTTTAAACAACAGTAGCATAAATAAACTGTTTCCTTATGATTTACTAGTTGTCACTAAAACATCATGGCGGATACACATGTTATCTTTTGTTTTTTTTTTTTATTTTTGTCATAGCATACTACGATAATTTGTACAAAAAAATCGATTTTAAGAATTCCATGGCTGCCTGCGTCCAGTTATGGAAAAATACATTAAAATTGAAATATCTCCGCTATTTCTCATTTTAAGAAAAAATGTAAATAACTAATTATATAAAAA